>CAJNDV010033674.1:6627-33722 GCA_905221635.1 Symbiodinium sp. CCMP2456 | reverse complement strand
TGCAACCTAAAGGGCTGCGTCGAACCGACCCTATGCCCGAAAGAGTGGAAAGAGTGGATATATATATATATATGTATATATATATGTATATATATATATATGTATATATATGTATGTATGTAAAGAACTATGTGCAGAGTATACTTTGGACCTAAAGTCGCTGTGTAAGAACCGCAAAAAGATTTGGGACTCGGGGGTTCCCGAATCCAGAAGTAGGGGAAATCCGAGGATGGGGTTTAGGGTTAGGGGTTTAGGGGTTTAGGGGTTTAGGGGTTCAGGGCTTAGGGGTCTAGGGTTTGGGGTTTGGGGTTTAGGGATTCAGATGAGTCAGTGCTAAAGAAGGGTTCTAGAGCTTTGGAGTTTAGGAGTTCAGGGTGTTAGTTAGAGTTTTGGGTCCTAAAACCTCAGCCCAAACCCTAAACCCTAAAGCCTCAACCCTCAGGGTTCTGGGATTATCGGGTTTTCGAGTTTTGGACTGCTCTGATCTTGGAAGCTTCAACATCCAGAAAAGTCGGCGAAGCCTAGCCCATTAGATGAGCTCATGCTAAACTAAAATATGTTATAGTAAACCCCAAAAAGTTGGAAACCGGATAAAGGTCAAATAGTGCTGGGATTCCCTTTACATTACTCTTACGGATTGAGGCTATTGGGTTTCCAACTTTTGGGCTTCTACTATACATTAACACATATGATATACTAGCCTGAAACCTCGAGACACAGAGTGTTTCAAGCCACCGGGAGGAAGCTTTATTGCCCCTACCAAGTCACAAGAGCTCCAGTGATCCAGTGAGACGGCCTGAAGCTGCTGTCGCATGGCACCGACGAAGCCATACTCCTGCGAAGGGTGTGGCGACACAGCAAGTACCTCAGCTATTTGTCTAGACTCTTGCACCGCTGTATCTAGCCGTTTTCTCGCCATACCTCATACACTAAACCCTAAACCGTCATAATCATTGCTTATCTTTTCTCGGGCTGAGTGGGCTTCTGCAGGGCGAGATTGTGAACAGTCGGAGATGGCTTTGGCTTCGAGCTCGATGCGTGTAAGAGCGAGCCGGTTCAACAGTAAATTGCCTATATAGCAGTGCCTGAAGGTAACCCAAACGAAAGGTGCTCTTCCATTATTACGTGCATTATTGAGTTGCTGTCACTACTATTATTATTATTATCAGTTGTACTATGCTTGCTTGTACTATTATGAATATGACTGTTCTTCATACTAGAATTATTAGAAGTAGTACTGTCCCCATCATTATTACTACGGTTGATGGACAAAATCCTGCATGACCTTATTATACCTAAACTATGGGATTTATGGTTCTATACTATATTTGGGTCATGCAGAACTTTGTCCATCAACAGTATTATCGTTCTTCTTATTACCTCAAGCCCGCCACATCATGCCCTCTGTCGGCCTTCCATCGAGTCGCTATGGCTGAGATGGCGAAGAAACCTCTGCGAAGGCTTTCGGGTTTAGGGTTTAGGGTTTAAAACCCTAAACCCTAAACCGAAGACTCTAACCAGGACCCTCCTTGTACCCTCAAACAGGGGTAAATGGTTCCAATGTGAACGTATTCAGGGTCTAATAGAGGGTAGAAGCAGGGACTGGCCTTGTGATCGAATCGTACACTGTCACTAGGTGCTCTTTCCGGAGACCATCGCCGTAAAAATGCACCCTGTAGCGAATGATGCGCCTGCACTCCCGACGGCTGAACTCATAATGCGGATTTTGAGATTGACGGCTTGCTGTCAAAATCCCAACTTCAATGGCTGAGTGCCATACGGACCAAACTTGAATATTAAGTATTCTTCCCTAAACCCTAAACCCTAAACCCTAAACCCTAAAGGTACCGGGGGGGAACTCTCCGAAGCTCTGGGCCGGAACAAGACATGCTGCACAAAGCGCCATTTTCCTCCCTACACCCCCTAGGGTTTAGGGTTTAGGGTTTAGGGTTTAGGTAGCACTTCGTCGGACACCCTACCTATAGTCTCCATTGTAGTTCCTTTTTTTGGTTTGATGAAATATATAGTAAGGATTTTATAAGGTATCCCCAAAAAGGAACTACAATGGAGAGTATAGGTAAAAAGCAAAGCCCAGCCCTGAACCCTTCTCGCCCATGGGACCAACAGCCGATCCAAATCCGAAGCCCGATGCCCTAAGCCTTAAACCCTGAACTTTCTGAGGGCTGAGGGCTCAGGGTTTAGGTTTAGGGGCTTTTTCGCGCTTCGAAGCGAACTCTCGCGTCCACTGTGTCTCTAAGCTCCGACAAGAACTAACTCACTGTTAGTTTGCATTCCTGGGATATGCCCAAGTAAACGCAACCTTCACTTCAGGCTTTCGGGAGACAGTTCACAAGTAAATTCACACGCGATTGTTGTGCTCGCATGACGACCCCGAAAAGCTAAACACCCAAACGAACCACGCAATCAGGAACTTTCAACGCCCAACTGCTGAATTCGGAACCACTAAGCTTCACTAGACCCTTGTCCCTCCAAAGCCCCGATAGACTAAACTCGTCATGAACCCCTCAACCCTAAACCCCCAGTTAAAGCCCTAGATCCTAACCCTATAGGGTTTGGCTATAGGGTTTGGCCATGGCTTTCTCCATTTGAGCTTTGTCGCCCAGTTCGACCAGGGCGACCGTCCAATAGAAACCACGAAAGCCGGGTAGGGCAACCTAAGAATCATTTCAGGGTCCCAGCGAGTAGAGGTTCCCTATTTGGGGTTTAGGGTTTAGGGTTTCTGGTTTAGGGTTTAGGGTTTAAGGTTTAAGGTCCCCTATTTGGGAGTCCTTATCGTCAAAATCCCATTATTCAAAGGGGCAGCTTCTCGAGTCTACGAACCTACAATTTCTATGCGGCTGGCAGAAAAGTCCGTAGTGTGATTTCAGCTACATGTCTTGGTGAAAGGTACTGGCCACTTTGTGGGCTTAGGGGTTATAGGGGGCTATAGCGTTTAGGGCTTAGGGCGTAGGGGTTATAGGGTTTAGGGCTTTGGGGTTATAGGGCTTAAGGTTTGCGGCTTAGGCTTTAGGGGTTACTGGGTTTAGGATTTAGGGGTTATAGGGTTTAGGGTTTAGGGGGTTGTAGGGTTTACGGTTCAGGGGCTATAGGGTTTAGCGTTTAGGGGTTGTACGGTTTAGGGGGTATAGGGTCTAGGAGGGTTATAGGGAATACTATGTTCAGGGTCCAGGGCCTTAGTAAAGCAAAGGGCAGCGAGGACTTTCATTGGAAGTTCAGGGCTTTGAGTTTCTATAGTCGTCACTTGGCTCCCCATGTCCCCCAATAATCCGCGTATCCCTTTACCATGAGTTAGTCAGTTCAACCAAGGAAACCCCACGTCATAACGGTGAAAAGGTACAGGCCTTAAACTCGGATGATTCGGAGGTCGCGAATCTCGCGAAAAATGTTGAGGAGACTTGATGTGCTGAATCCTTAATATAAGGACCCCAAAATAAGGTACCCCTAATTTTCGGAAACTCCCATGTGTTCCTGAGGCGATAGCTTTTTTTTGCTGTGTGCAGCCTCGGGAATCTCTGCGCGGAGGAGTCCTTCGTCCAAGCCATTGCGCTGGCAGCGCACAGGCATGTCCCGGCTGAGATGGGCACTACTTGGAGGTTGTTCATGGGTAGTTACAAATGGAGTTATAAGTCCCCTAATATGGGCAATAACTACAGTTGCCCTACTTCTAACCCCACTTTTAATATAACTACCCATGAACCTCCAAGTATAGGGTTGGAGGAAGTCGTGTGTCGCTGGAGTCCGGCAGGTTGGAATTTGCAGGGGGCATGGCTTCCTTTGGCACGGCGCCCAGTCTCGTTCGTAACTCATCTCATTGCAAGTCGGACACTGCAACCCTAAACCCTAAACCCTAAACCCTAAACCCTAAACCCTAAACCCTAAACCCTAAACCCTTAGTCTAATTACTAAGGCCCCTACATTAGGCAGGGCTGAGGCATCTTCAGGGGCCTTATAGGTCTTGGATTTCGGGCTTCAGGTTTGAGGGCTTTGTGTTTCGGGTTTTAGGGTTTAGGGTTTAGGGGGTTTTAGGGGGTTTTAGGGGGTTTTAGGGCTTCGGGCTCGGGTTTAGAGCTTTAAGGCTATCACCCGCATTCTGCCATGCAGAAGACTATGGCTGGGTAAGCCCTTCTCCGAGACCCGACCATCGAAACCATTGCGCCGTCGGCCAGAACATCTGACAATCACAAAACCCCCTCCCCCCCCCCTAAGTCCCAGATCACCAAACTTCAACACTTCCAAATCGAAAGGCATTTTGAAGTCAGAATAGCCCTAAACCCTAAACCCTAATAGGAGGATCCTTCTTGCAAGCCTCTGAACTCTATAAGCTCCAAGCCCGATGACGCGGCCAAACCCCCAAAAACCCTACCATGAAATTAGGCCATCAGTCATATTCTATCGGGGTTACTATTTAGGTGGTTGGGGTTAAGGGTTTATAGGGTTGATAAGTTTCATGAAATCCGAGTCCGAGGACAAACCGCGACAGGGGTCTACAAGAGTCTTATGCACCACAAGCCTGAAAGGGTACAACCCCCAAAACCCCCAGAGACTACGAACCCGGATTAGCCTACTTGGAGGTTCATGGGTACTTATAAGTATGGTTATGTCCCCTAGTATGGGTTATAAATATAGTTACCTTACTTACAACCCCACTTATAACTACCCATGAACCTCCAAGTATAAGCCTGTTAAAGCCGTTTCGGCCCCAGAAGCCTCCAAGACCTGGTATAAAACCCATGCAGCTCGGGTACGAAGATATACTCCTCGATAATGCAGCTGATCTCCATAGAGCCTCGGTAGCACAGTTAGTGCGTTTGGGGTTTAAGGCTTACGGTTTAGGGTTAGTGCATGTTGATGCTTTGTCCCAAGACTCTCACGAGGGTGTTGTACGGCTCAGGGTTTCGTCTCGTGGACTTCTGGCGACTTACATCACGGGTTCCGCAATACTTGTGCGATTAGCGATGTAAGGTGTTTTCATCAAACAACCTGATATTATACATGAAAGTAATCGGCAAGCGACGAGACTTTTCACCTGGAATGTATGGCTATCTTTGCAGTACCTCCGAACGAGCACCGACAAGGCAAAGACGCATGTTTTAAGAGGCTTTCGACCTGCAGGCATACAAGCTTCAAGCTGTGTACCTGTCTGTATACACACCGTTGCATACATATGGTGAAGCTGCGAGCAGGCTTCTACTGGGTTGAACGTTGCTTCTCGGCAAGCCATCCTGACCCTCAGCAACACGAGCATCAGCTCGAGTGGTTCGGAGCCCTTTGCTTCATTCTGCTTGCGACGGACAGTTCAATAAGTATATAGTGGGACCAGTGAGAACAAAGCCGAGCAACGAGCATCATGAGCATCAGCTCGATCGAGTGTACCGAAGGAGGAGAAGCCCGGCAGCGAGCATCATGAATATCAGCTTGAATCTGCTTGTGAGCCGCGAGCATCACGAGCACCAGCTCGAATGTACCAAATGAGGAGAAAACCATCAGCCAGCATCATCAGCATCAGCACTGCAACCAGCATCACAAGCATCAGCCGAGTGCACCGCATGAGGCCAAAACCCAGCATCAGCAGCGTCAGCTCAACTGTGCTCAATGAGGACAAGGCACCGCCGCGAGCATCACGAGCATCAGCTTGAATCTGCTTGTGATGGAAAGTTCAACACCAGTGGGACCGGCGAGGACAAAGCCCCGCAGCGAGCATCACGAGCATCAGCTCGACTATACCAAATGAGGACAAAACCCAGCAGCGAGCATCATCAGCATCAGCTCGAGTACGCTCCGTGAAAACACAACATTGAAGCGAGCATCACGAGCATCAGGCCGAGTGTACCCAAAAAACACAAAACGCAGCAGCCAGCATCACAAGCATCAGCTCGAGTGTACCGTGATGTCAAAACCCAGCAGGGAGCATCATCAGCATCAGCTCGATTGTACCCAATGAGGCAAAGCACCGTGGCGAGCATCACGAGCATCATCTCGACTATACCAAATGAGGACAGAACCCCGCAGCGAGCATCATCAGCATCAGCTCGAGTACGCTCCGTGAAAACACAGCACCGAAGCGAGCATCACGAGCATCAGGCCGAGTGTACCCAAAAAACACAAAACGCAGCAGCCAGCATCACAAGCATCAGCTCGAGTGTACCGTGATGTCAAAACCTAGCAGGGAGCATCATCAGCGTCAGCTCGATTGTACCCAATGAGGCAAGGCACCGTGGCGAGCATCACGAGCATCAGCTCGACTGTACCAAACAAGGTCAAAACCCAACAGCGAGCATCATCAGCATCAGCTCGAGCACGCTCAGTGAAAACCCAGCACTGAAGCAAGCATCATCAGCATCAGCTCGACTGCGCCCGGCGAGGACAAAGCACTGCAGCGAGCATCACGAGCATCTGCTTGAATCTCCTTGCGACGGAAAGCTCAACACCAGTGGGATCGACGAGGACAAAGCCCAGCAGCGAGCATCACGAGCACCAGCTCGACTATACCAAATGAGAGGAAAAACCCAGCAGCCAGCATCATCAGCATCAGCACTGCAGCCAGCATCACAAGCATCAGCTCGACTGTACCGTGACGCCAAAACCCAGCAGAGAGCATCATCAGCATCAGCTCGATTGTACTCAGTGAGGCAAAGCACCGTGGCGAGCATCACGAGCATTAGCTCGATTGTAGCAAATAAGGACAAAATCCAACAGCGAGCATCATCAGCATCAGCTCGAGTATGCTCAGTGAAAAGCCAGCACTGAAGCAAGCATCACGAGCATCATCAGCATCAGCTCGACTGCGCCCAGCGAAGACAAAGCACTGCAGCAAGCATTACGAGCATCTGCTTGAATCTGCTTGCGACGGAGAACGCAATAGCGAGCGTGCCAAGTGAGAACAGAACCCTGGAGCGAGCATCATCATGAAACTGCTTGCGGCGGGGACTGTCATCACGACCACATCATGAGTATCAGCTTGAATCCGCCTGCGGCCCGGAGAGGACAACACCCAGCAGCGAGCATCATGAGCATCAGCTTCAATAGCAAGCAGTCACGAGCACCAGCTTTTGTGTGCATGCAGCAGCATTGCAAGCATCAGCTCCTTCGCGGTTTGGCGCTGAGACACACTCCAACAAGCAACCCCAAACTAGATTGCGGCCTGGGATTAACAAAGATCACGGCGCGAAAAGGTGTAAAAGAACGACCCGCCTCTCAACCCTAAACTCGGATTGCTAAAATCGAGAAGAAAACTCTATACTCAACGACCACAAAGAGGATTGTGGGCTCTAAGGACACCCTCTAAAGCCTCCCCAGCATACTCGTAAAAAATCATCGATGTAGAACCTTTGGGATCCTTGCGTACCTTACTGGGCAGGGTTTTAGGGGGATTGATTTGGGGGGCCTCGCGGACTGACAAGTTTGTCCGGCCTTAGGGTTTAGGGTTTAGGGTTTAGGGTTTAGGGTTTAGGCTTTAGAGTCTAAGGTTTGGTTTTGGGTTTTGGGTCGAGATCTCCACCCATAATCCAACATCTTTCGGTCGGATAACTGCTACGACGATTGCTGCTCATATCGCTGCTATTGTTACCGTGACTGTTGCTGTTATCATTACTAGCACAAATACTACCATTACTCGTACAATTACGATTACTAGTACTAGTACTAGCAAGTAGAACAACGGGGACGACGACTACTATAACCACCACAACCACCGCCACCACCACCACCACCACCACCACCACCAACACCACCACCAACACCACCACCACCACCACCATCACCAATAGCCTGTTAGGGCACCAAAGCTTTGCTTTTGGAAGGATCACCTGATTATAGGTATTACAGTACTAGATCAGCGGAGTGGCTCATTTTGCACCTCCTATAAGGCAAACCGAGGCGCAAATGAAGGCCGCACTCAGCCAGGCAAAGCGTTGCACCTCAAGGCTTTGAGCTGTACAGGTTTTACAAGGGTGTTTTGTGCGCGTATATGCATTCTGTCAAGACTTCAAGAGGCGTGCTGTGGCAAGGGCTTGCCTACAAGGTTCATGACGAAGGAGTACACTCTGGGCTTTGGGGACTGCGGCTTGAGGAACAGGTTCAGGGATTGGGTTTAAGGATTACGGACAAGTGAAGCTCAAATGTTGATTAGAATCTGAGATTTGTTCTTGGTCTGAAGGTGCGCGTGCACTTGCACTAGGTATCGCAAGAAACAGCCATAGACGGAACCTCAATGTCATATAACGTGTATTCTTTCATTGAAGGGTCTTGAGGCCTCTGGGTATATATGGGGCATAATTAATTACCTTCTCGGAAGTGGCCCTGTGATGTCCGAACTCCGTTCCCGAAGCCCCAACTGAGCAAGTGCAACGAGCCATTGGGATCGAGGCAGTGGTTGAGAACATCGTAACTGTAGCTTACCAATATATGAGTATGCATTCAAGGATGATTCTGACTTTCATGATATGAAATATGCTGATGAAGAGGGCAGGCACAAAAGCGATGGCCGGCGATGATAACGGTTTCACGATAATGAAGCTGCTATGATGATGGCCGCCATACTGCCGATGATGATGATGATGCCTAGAATGAAAGTCATTACCAACATCTGCAGCGCCGCAACCTGTACCACCATCACTATCGCAATCGCTATTGCGATCTGCATCATCATCCACACCATCATTATCACATTCATCATCATCATCATCATCATCACCATCTTCATCTTCATCATCAACATTGACACAGGATCCCGATAACAACTTTAGCATAAGGAGCTGGATCATACTTGCAAGAAAGTTAACAATCGTGATCATCCCGATGCACGGCCAAGTCGTCGAGGCCGGTCGAGAGTCGAAAAGATATCAACCCCAGCACCTGAGCATCCTCGCAGAATTGCCGCGCCTGCAGCAGGTGAAGGAAAAGCCGGATATGTAATAGAGCATGACACATTACCTACACATATGTATCAATGGCTAAATAAATAGAAAGGTAAGTAGGTGGACAGAAAGATGTATATATATATATACACATATTGATATTGAGGCTGAAAGTGCAATGTAGCAGAAGTAGTGTAATTCAGAACGTTACCCCGTTCACTCCATATTGAGCTTTCTAACCAAAGCCTGGCTCTGAGAATGTAGACCTCTACATTATGTGGTGGGTGGTTGGTAGTAAGATGTACTAAGTGGCTTCGGGTATTGGTGCAATTGTGCGGGGTGCCAGTTGGCTTTCGTGAATCGACTTGTAGTTGGGCCGTGGCGCGTACATGCGCCGGCGTTTCCACTACTTGTTGGCTTTTGGACTCGGTATTTACGAGGTTTCTGTTGAGCATGTTCAACCATTTTCTGGGCCTTTCCCATTTGTGTGTTTTTTCTCACTCTTCCCGCTTTGGCGGTTTCCTGTAGTTTTCACCTTTTGGACTCAGTATTCACGAGCTCAGCACATCAAACAAAAGTCCTCGCACACAGAAAAACTCTAGGAGGCTCAAATCAGGCTACCCAGAAAGCCCAAGACCCGCTCGAGAATATACAACAATGTGCACCTGAGAATTAATTCAGGAAAAAACTCTTCATCTAGCGGTACTAAGATGTGCAGCTACGACGTCCGAGGATTACCCTCTTGCTTTTAAAACTCTGCTCACCTGCACTTCAGGCTTTAGGGTTCAGGGTAGGCTTGAGGATTCAGGGTTGGAGCAGGCTCCATGCCCCACTTGGAGGTTCTTGGGTAGTTATATAAATGCGGTTATAAGTAGGGTAACTATAATTATAACCCAGGTTAGGGGACTTATAACCCCACTTATAACTACACATGAACCTCCAATCACTGGTTCTTAAATGTCAAACCAGCGGGGCTAGGAACGTACGAGTCAGGGTTGAGGCATCCGTTTTTTCAGGTTTGCTATCCCAGGTTTGCTATCCCAAGAACATCTAGAAACTCTGTGCCGCATGCATCTGTTTCAGTTCCTGGCTACTTAGAGTGTAGATGCTGGATAGCTTCGTGTCTCTATGTTGCTTCGGGCTCTATTATTGAATCTCTGCCTGTGTTTGCTCATATCTCACTCTGCATGCCGCACCGGATACTACAGTTGTGTATCTATTTACTTATCTGTTTATTTACTTATTCATATGAGTCTTGCTTCCCGGGTTGGGAATGCTTCGCGGCACATGCAGCGTCTCCAAATATATACTATCATATACTTTTGTATACAATCATATACTATACTATACCATATAAGGGCTTCATTCAGTCTTGTGGGTTTAGCGACCGGCATGTGGACAGAAAGAAGCCCCGGTGCGGCATGGGGCATTGTAGTCCAGAAAGGATTTAGGGTTCCGCTTTCTGGACATTCTACTCCAAAGGGAAGGTACTGCATGACTTCGACAGACCTTGATCAAACAGGAAGCCGAGGATCCAACATTTACCTGAATCGACGCAGCCCTACAACGACCCGACTTCTGGAGTGCAGGGACCCTGCGTTTCTGTCTCCAGGGAGGTAGTATGCCAATCAATGTCGTGACACGGGCGCCTCAAAACAGCAAGCGGCCCCAGTAGGGGATTGAACTGCAGTTAGGTATTTTACAGAGTGTCGCTGGCAAAGGAATACAAATAGCTAGTTATTGAAGCTGTTGTGTAGGCTGATCAAGGGTCTAGACTTGAAGGAGCAGCCGTAGCTGCCTGCAAAGACAGCGTGGCCGTGCTTCGCTGTGCAATGGATTTCATGGCTGCAGATTGGCGCTTTTGGCTTCTGGGAAAAGTCTAAACACTAGACCGTGGTCGATGAAGGATCTTACGGGGTTGGCTAGCGGGTGGCTCTGGGACAGGTGTATGTGCTGGAGCCGTTCGAGAGGTTTGGTTGGGTATGGTTGGAGCTTGAGGGTAGTCTCTACCGGCTTGGCCTTTCTCCTCAGATCTTCCGTGCTGGGTGGATGTGGGCCTGAGGGTTCTGTGCTGCATAGCTGGCCGCTGGATAGCTTGGTTGCAACTTCTCATCTGTACAATCGTAACCTTAAAAGCCGAAAGGCACAGGATGTCACCACCACTGATGCACAATGCCATCATAAAAGCAACACTGCGGAAGAGGTATGGCGGAAAGACCATGAAAGCTGCGGATAGAGCAAACCCCGAAATTCTCAACTCTTGTATGCTAAACCCTAAACTCTAAACCCCCAGACCCTCGCTAAGCTCTCAAAATCTTTTTCACCCTCAGCGCGTCACGTCGGCTGAAAACCTGAGGGCGCGCTGAGAGCTCAGCCACAGGCACTCCCATGAAGGGCCAGCGTTAGTAGGGTATAGCAGGCTATAGTCATATAGTCTTTTGTTGTCGTATATTACAGTAATCTTTAATAGTACACTTATGGTAGTATATTGGAAAACTTTCGTTATTGTAGTCATCCTGTATCTTCTTGGCATAATCGTAGAGTCGATCATATCATTCCCATGAGGAGTGCCATCCTGGCCCCTGAGTAGAGCCTTGACTCTAATGTAGGGGCCTTAATAATTAGAATAGGGTTTTGGGGGTTCCCTATTACAGTTATAGTACAATGTACCCCAAACCCTATTCTAAACCCTAAACCCTAAACCCTGAGTTATTAAGGCCCCCATATTAAAAGCTTCCAGTCCAAGGCCAGGCTCAACGTGAAAAGCCATGTTCCTCAGCCCTACGATCACGAAGTAGGGGTGTAGGGCTTATAGGAATTGAGCGTTGTGTTTTAAGGGCCTTTGTGCGTCTGTGTGTTGCTGGGTTTAGGGTTGAAGGGTTGGGGTTTAGGAACCCTAAATCCAGGAGAAGTCGAAACTTTCAACGAGTCACACACGGATCAAAGGCTCTTACACATGTTGTTTACGGTGATCTTCGAAAGATCGCAATCTTGGTGCATGACCGCAGGTCTGTGCGTGGGGTCCATGTGCGAGTAGTCTATCATCCAAGTGATTCGAACAATGCTGGCATCACGCCTTGCCCCGGAAGCTCTATTCCTACATCCTACGGTGTGACTCCCCCAGCAGGCTCAGCAGCGCTCGCGGCTTCTGAAGCCACCATCATCACCATTCGGTGTAGAATCCACAACCCCTCAACCCTTAGCAGCCCGCCTGGAACCTGAAAGGACGCGCCTATCTGACTCCCGTGACGCACGCCCCGAAACTGCAAAAAACCGAACCCTGAAACCTGGAGCCCTAAACCCGCCAACTTCTGCTTCGAATCCTTAACCCGACACTGCAAGCCCTAAGCCCGAAGCCCCGAATTCTAAACCCGAAACCCCAAACACTAAACTGCAATTCCTACAGGATGGTCTTCAAAGCCGCCGCCAGAGGTCTTCTGGATGGCTCAGTCCAAATCCATGCAAACGCTTTGGGCCGCCTGTCCTTCGGAAGCGTTGAGACTTTAGGGTTTAGGGTTTAAGGGGCGTTAGGACCTTCTTCCGCGGGGGAGGGTTAAATATTAGGACTGGGGCAATTAGCTTTAGGATTTCAGGCTTTTCGGAGAAGGACTCTCGCTCTCGACCGTTGGGCCACGACTCTATTTGGAAGTTGCGAGGATCTATAAGTGCTGCTTCTGGTGCGACTGTTCATGTCGTTCAGAATATCGTCTTGAAGATAAGTTGGTACTAGTAGGTCTCGCTGCGACGGCTAGTTTGGCAGCTTCATCAGAGAATGAACTGCGTGTACTGTACGCAACCAATCCGACAGAACGCTTTGTGTCCTTGAAATGCTGGGCTTATTGGGGGTTTACGGGGTTTATATAAACTTGGCAGATTGGCGGGGGCCTCTTGGAACAACACATTCCTGTTAGTCGCCTCTATTGACGGATCCAGCCTTCGAATGAAACTTCTGACACATTTTGGACGCATCTTTGCGTACACCGTCGAACTATGATCTGATAAAACCTAAGAAAATCACACAAAATATTTAAAACACTGCCCATTAAGCCCTGTTGTCATAAGGCACCCAAACTCCTAAACCCTAAAAAGCCCCGCAAAACCCTGTGAACAAGCCACTAAACAAAGCCCACCAGGCCTTTAACCCGAAAAGATCCCGGTGAGACTCTTAAACCCTAAACCCTATGAGCCCCTAAAACCTCTAAACAGACCCCATAAATGCCATACCCTACTAAACCGCGAACATCCACTTCCTGAGCTCCTGCGCCACAGTTGAAGCACTGGGCAAACGTCTTCTTCGGCCGGGGGGGCAGCGCGGGCTGCGGCCTGGGGTATGTTCTCATTTTGGCGTAGAGGGGCTGTGGGTTCAGGGTTTTGGTGTATTTTAAAAAATACAATAGGGAATTTTAAGGAATATAATCAATCCAAGCAGTTGTCCTGACCTCTATATGGGTGTTTTGGGGTTTCGGTTTCGGGTAGAGAGTTTAGGGCTTGAGGGGAACACTTCCAGGGATACTTCGAACTGTTTTTCTTCTAGTTTTGCACCTATCGTAGATTTAGTTGGCGTTAGCGATAAAAAGGCAGTCGGCTGATTTCCCTGCGGATGGCCTTATCATGCCTTATCCATCCTGTCGCCGCACCAATAGATACCCAGAGCATTCATGTATTTAGGCCCCAAACGAAATGACGTGCTCCTTGCAATGCTACTTGGCCTAAACTTCGATGTGTAGAGTCATCATCCTGACACACATCATATTGAGCCCGATCTTTGAAGACAACCAATAAACCTGCTTAACCATCAATACAGCCAGCTTCAGCAGCCATAGACGGCAGACGGCATAAATAATCACCTCAACTGATTAGCAAAACAACGCAGGTACAGCTGAGGGGCATCGTGCTGGTGGCATTGTCAGCTGCCCCTGCATGGTCCGCCGCGTCCTCGCACACAATAGACTTCACAGGCTTTGCGAGGCGGTATGCGCAGAAACTTTCGACACAGGGTTCAGGGGCTCGCGGTGGAGGATTGAAGGGGCTTTAGGACTTCGGGGGCCTTGCTAGGCAGGATATCAACATAATGGCAGTCATACTTGCTAGGATCATGGCACTCATAAGAAGAACTATGCGACGGCTACACCTCCAAAACGGGAAAAGTGAGCTCCAGGATTTCCTAGAGAGTCTCAATTTCTGTAGTCCTCACGGTTCGCCCTCAACCTGCAACCCAAACCCTCCGAGGCCTATAACAACCATAATCCCTAACAGAAATCCTAAATTAAACCTCACCCGGAACCCTAAACCCTAAATCCTAAACCCCTAAACCCTAAAACCCAACCAGGAACAACCAGGAACCTTTAACCCCAACCCTCAACCTCATCCATAGGCCAAGCTCGAAGGGTCCTTCGGCCCAGCTGTTTGGCTCGGAGTTGCGACGTCGCCCCCATAGCCAAGCGCTGCACCTGATAATGTAGGGGCCTAATAATAATTAAGTATAGGGCTTTGGGGCATATTATACTATAATTATAATAAGGAACTCCTAAAAATAGTATTGGTAATTATTTAGGCCCCTATATTAGGGTTTGGGATGTGGGGTTCAGGGTTCAGATTTCAGATCAGGGGCACTGAGAGTTCACTGGCCTCAAGCTTTGATACTGGCCCGGGGTACAGAAGAGCTGTGGGAGTCGAGAGATCTAGGAGAAAGATTACGACCTTCACTGCAGTCACTACACTGCAAGTAATGTAGGAGCCTTAATAATTAGAATAGGGTTTCGGGGGCTCCTTGTTTTAGTACAATATACCCCCAAACCCTATTCTGATTATTAAGGCCCCCATGTGACTGCAAGCATTGTACAGAACTTGATCCGGATGCAACTTCATGAGGCTCGCAGTTATGCATTGACCAAAGCTTCCACACAATTTCCGGCTCGTTACAAGAAATCCTATACGGTTGCAGGCTTCATGCATGCTTTGTGGGTTTCATATAGGCTGCACGAACGGATTTGTTGCCCTAGGTGGTTGGAACAAACATTTCGACTTAAGCCTCAGGGTCTAAATGCACACAAACCCGCGACTCTTCAATTGCATCTGCCTCCACGACCCACACGCCAAATCAGACCCCAAATGCTCAACCCTCAGCCCTTTACGCCCACAGCCTCAAAGCTTTCTAGGACCCACAAACAGCATCCTAAACTTAGCCCCCAATCCCTAAACCCTAAACCCCTAAACCCCTGAACCCTAAACCCTAAGCCCTAAACCTGAAGCTCCTGAATCCGTCGACAACCCTTGATACCGACAGCTTCCTTGCAAGAGTACCCGCTCCTATCGGCTCGACGCCCAGGTTGATTCTCAAGGACTTCGGGTTGGAAGGGCTAGGGTGTTAGGCTCCAGGCTTGAGTCTTCAGGGGTTTAGGGTTTAGGGGTTTAGGGGTTTTAGGGTTTAGGGCCGTTTAGGGGTTTAGGGTTTAGGGTTTCGGGTTTAGGGTTTAGGGGTTTAGTAAGTGAGCATCCACACACCGTGGAAAGCCCGAAGAAGCTGACACTGAGATGGTGACCGATCTTCAGGGCACCTGCCTTCTCAAGGCCTCAAAGGCGCCACTCGTGGGGTGCAAGGGGGGAAGGTGAGCTGGGTTTAGAGTTTATTAGGGTCTAGTTTTTTTTTTTTTTGGCGGGGCGGGGGGGTACGGCGGTGGAGAAGCCATTGAGATGGTTCGTGTAGCTACATGAAAACTCAGGCGATCGCATCAGTGCGTTGCCCGGCTTCTCCCACATCAACTAATGTAGAGGTTTGCAGAGTGAGCAAGCGTACAGTGTCCGCATATCGTCGCTATACTACATAAGACCCTGTTCTAATTTCTTCGGCCCCTGTTTTATACCTTTGCAGATTGATCTTGTGCCTCAACCGAGAACCTTGGATCCTGTGTTCGACTCCCCAAACCCCAAACTAGTCTCCAAACCTGAAGCTGTAAACATCACGCACCGACTGTAGCCGCCTACAGAACGCCGTAAGAAAAAACGATTAAACTCCACACTAAACCCCCTTTCGCCTTTCAACATAGACCTTAGAACCCCTTCTAGCAAACCTGTACAAAGTCTGCTTTAACAAGCCCTGATAACCCTGAGGCCTTTAAAGGAACCCGTGCAGAACCCTTAAAGGAGCCCGTTATAGCCCTTAAAGGAAGCCTGAAAGGATCCCTTCAAAGGAGCCCTTGAAACCCTAAACCCTAAACCCTACACTAAACCCTAAACCCTACAACGTCAACCCTAAACCCTACACGCTAAACCCTAAACCCTGAACCCTACACCCTACACCCTACACCCTAAACCCTGAACCCTACACCCTAAACCCTAAACCTTGAAAGGACCTTCCTCGGCCCCCCGACCATGGTTGTAGTCTCCACAGCCAGAGATCTGCCACAGCCACGAACACACACCGCCCAGGGGTGATGGTTTCGGGTTAAGGCTTATAAGGCTTATAGGGTTTAGGGTTGACATGCATGGTGTTTCGAAAAAGACAGTTGGTTTAAAGAGGCCATAGATGGGGCACTTGGTGGGCTTTATAGAGGCGTTTGAAGGAATTTGCTCTCGAGATACATGGTTTTGATAAAGTATACTCAAGACTGTGGTGGTTTCTTAGAATAGGAGCATCGCAATACTAGTCGGAACCTTTATTTATACCAGGACCACCAAACAGAAGAATGCCTCTTCGCCTTCAACTTGTGCCAGTTCCACCTATCCACATAATGGCTAACTCTTGGGAACGAGAGGTGGTTGAATTAAACCCGGCAGTGTGAGGGCGATCTTGAGCTGTAGTTTTATTTTTCAGCGGCTTTGTCCGTCTTCATTAATCAAAGAATAGCAAGTATATATATATATATATTTTTTTTTTCCTATATATATATATATATATATCACGCCCGAAACAACTATCAACGCCTATAGCAGTCCAAACCTGAGAATCCCGAAAGCCAGCCCAGGAGCATTCCCGAGGCTCCCTATAGAGAGCAGCCCCTGTCCCCTCCGAGTCGAAAATGGGTAGTTCTCTAAGTTACGGTCCCTTTTTGGGTTCCCAGCATAGTACGGCACTCGTATAAAAGGACCCTGAAAGGGACCCTAATTTAGAGAACTACCCATATGGTGTGGGAATCCGAGCCCCAGCGCTACACGTGTTCAGGACTGCGGCAGGAGCAAAGTTCTGCCAAACAGTGTACTGTAGTACTCACTATGTACTGAGAGTAAGCAGTAAAAGGTGTTGCCACTCGTTTCGGGGAGTACAGTAAGTAAGCTTGTCCGAATAACTGAACTAAGATAGCAACTATAGAATATCTACATATAGCAAGTGTGGCAACCATAACAACAAGGAGCGCCGAGGTGCCACGATGCAGTTGGGGCAGCCGCTTTCACAGGGGCACTCCTGCGGGAGCCGCGGGTTAAGCTTTTAATTCTTTGGGCGCAGTTTTCTTAAATTTCGGTTTTGGGCTTCTGGGTCCAAGAGCAGCCCTAAATCCCAAGCCTCTCCAGTAGCCAAAACCGTCAACCCTCAAACCGGATACGTTCTACAATGAATGCAGCTGACCTTCTACTTAAAGTCCGGAAAACTTTATATCAAAGCCGACGCGCAGGAGAGTCAGCCGTAAACCCTACACAGGCTGCACTCAACTGCGAATACGTCGACTACAAGCCCTCATTCCTTATGTATTTTCAATCTCCAGAGCACCGCAGCCCCAAAAGCCGCCACTCAGCAGCACAGCTACAGTCCACGGCTAGGAAACGGCTCAGGACATACAGTCTTGGGCTTCCCCTGCAATCTGCTACACTCTTGAGAGGGAGCTCGCCCTGCGGGGTATTTTGGATGCAAGGCTTAGACTCTGGCGCCAGTTGAGGGTCTGTGGAAGCTTCGAAACTTCTTCGGGCATTCCAAACGCAAAGCTCAGCGCGCCTTCATGAGTCGCACAGCCTGCGACAGCAGCTCTTCCCAGCCTTGCAGAACCGCTGCTTGTCCGGGGCAAGTCGCGGAAGGGATTCAATGCATGTTGGGGACTCTATGTGGCGGTGTCTCAAGGTTGAGTTGCCTTACCTAAGGGTCCTTAAAACAAACAATTATCTCGCCTCCGCGGGCTCGTATTAAACTCCTGGTGTCTTATGATACTCCCAGTTTGCACATGTATGGACTCTGCTGCAACTCACCTTGTCACCGATTCTAGAAGAACATGCCTGGGCCCTCTTAAGCTAAACGATAAGCCCAGGCCATTCATGGATAAACAGTGCAGACAGATGCTACACATACTGTTATACTGACGAAACAGAACTCTACACGTGGGTTAGTACAGAGGCCTGTGCGTAATGCAAGAGAGCTCTGCGCATTGCTGCTGAGTAATGCCCAGAATGTGGGAACTCCAGTAGCAAAGCTTGGGTGCCTTCGTAATTAGATTAGGGTTTGGAATTATATTCCGGTATGATTAGCAAGGGACTGTAAAGGGATACAGGCTGCTAGTTACTCCGAATATTCTGTGCAGCACCATGCGGCATCTGCAGGTGTTACTAATTTGAAATTTTAAATATAACATAGTAATCATTCTTAATCATGGCAGGAGCAAGCAAGGCTTGACCCCAACACAACACCAAACAACAACATCTTTCGAGGCCTGGGTTTCTGACGTCCTTCGACACTGATACAAACACTAAACCAAAAACCTCAGACCTGCACCGAAACCCTAAACCCTAAACCCTAAACCCTAAAACCCTAAAACCCTAAACCCTAAACCCTAAACCCTAAACTCTAAACCGAAAACCCAACACCCGCCTAGGCAGAAATCCGGCGAAGATTGAACATTTCATCTGGCCGGGCTCTGGCCTTTGTAGACTTTGTCAGAGGCTCCACTGCCTGGGGACAAAACCATGGGGTTCCTTGGGGCTCTAAGGTTTAGGGTTTAGGGGTTTAGGGTTTAGGGTCTAGGGTTTAGGGTTTAGGGTTTAGGCTTTAAAAAATGACTCTAAGCACCAAAGCCCCAGGAACACCCGTCGATAGGCATTCAGGTTCAGGGTTGAGAAATATGAGGACTTATCAGGTATTGTGAGAGGTTGGGAAGGCTTAAGCTGTTTCGTTTTTTTGTTTCAGGTCTCGGGGTTAGGCTTCCGGAGTGGGGCTTAGGAGTCTTGGGACTACGGTGTCGACTTTCGGGATTGGGTCTAAAATCTTATTTTGGATTAAGGTTGGGCTCTAGGCAGACGTGCCACCATGCAGAATGCAAGGGAGGGACGAGTCTTATGTCTTGCTGTCACATCCGCAATACTTCCCGCCTCCTTTCTGAAGCTCGTAGAGCAGGAGGAAGTAGCCTGGCGACAATACGGGAAATCTGGAGGGTTCAAGATTGAGGGGCTTATGGTGTAGAGAAGTTAAGGTGTGGGTCTGGAGGCTTGGAAGGTGTGCACGCAAGCTGCTCCAATCCTTCTCAGCAGCATGTTGTTCTTCGTTGAGCCGTTCACGTCCTCTCGCGATCTTCAGTTCATAATCAGGTGTGCGTAGCAGACATTGTACCACTGCAATTCCGTATTCCACATGGTGGGCAGGGCACGACGTAAAAGAAGCGGCCATCAAGTTCCATAGAGTGGATGTTTCAAGCAACTACGACGTTGATCTGGTGTACGCATGTAAAGCTTCGGACATGGTCTTGCTACATCTGAAGGGGAGTGGCTACAACAACTCAGCAACAACGCGAAACGCGATCAGTTCAGATGCCGAACTGCTGTTGCAACATTAGGCAGCACAGTTCTGGGTACTCCTCCTGCTGCTGCTGCTGCCCTCACAGCGTCACCATGCAGTCAGGACACTACTTTGCATACTATGTGTTTAAAGATGTTAGTAAGACGATTGCCATCATTCATATCTTGTGAAGGCTACAGTACTGTCCTCCTTGCTGTCCATTGATACCGTGCTTTCGTGTATCTACTGTTGCAAATACGCAATAACCAGTAATACACACACAGACTTTCTGGCAAATGCTCAATCATGCCAGCTGCTCGATTCGGATCGCTGTCCCGGCGGGTGTGCTGGCAAGACAGCTCCATTACCTCCACATGCAAGCACCCTGACCCTCTGATTGTTGGGCTTGTCAGGAAAATGACACATGTTGGGGTTTGGGGTTTAGGGTTTAGGGGTTCAGGGATGTATCTCAGCCAAGCAATGAACGCACAGCTCCTACATACCTAAACACAACTGGTTCACACGAGTCGAAGGCCTCGACATCGCAGCAGAGTGGTGCCATTGCTATCATGGCCTCCAGTGGGCGTTCCAACGGTTCTGCGTCCGGAGAGCCCCAAATAAATCCTGAACCTCTATCTCAAACGCCAGCACCCTGCAAGACACTGAAGCCCCCAACCCCCAAGCCAATGGTCGGCCCGTCTGGTTGGCGGAGCTCAAGAACAAACTCCTGAACTTCCCCAGCCGCATCGGGCCCAGAGAATCCTAAACCAGGGACCTCAAAAAAACCGGGGAATGTTGGACCTTCGAACCTTGCCCCCTTTGCACAAACACAGGTGCTTTTTTTTATGCGTCACTAGATGGTATATAGACCTTAAAACCTTTTTGGGTTCACTTCGTCTTAAAAAAAAAGGGCCTCTGCGACAGCTTGTGCTTTGCACCAGCTTGGGGCTTACCATGGGACATGGAGCAGGGAACTCTTCGAGGAGTCACCTGATGGTTTAGGGTTTGGGGTTTCGGGTTTAGGGTTTAGGGTTCGAGGAGACACCTGATGGGACTCGGGGCGAGAGTCTTGATGTTCTTCTCATGCAGCCCCAAGGGTCCAAAGGACCCAATAATCAGGTACTTAGGTTTCGGATGGTAGTTATGTAGGTTACTATNNATTATTAGGTACTTGGACCCTTAGGCAGTGGAGGAGTTTGGCACCAACATCAATACGTCTTGATGTCATATTACATGAGCATGAACATCTTTCTTGTGTTGCATCAGTGATGAAGTGCCTCTGCGGTCATCATTTCCTGTGTGTTTCCCTGGCTCGTCATTGATGATCTTACGTAACTTTACTGTACATAACGTTCATGAGTACCAAACAACAAGGTTCCTGGGACGAATCCTCACAGTGGTCAAACCATACCCTGGCAAAGCCCTAAAAAGACACTGGCTAAACGATCTCTTACAACACTCTCTCTAAACCCTTTAGCAACCTATGACACTGCGAACAAGAAAAAACTTTTTCCTCATGGAATAGAGGACGTAACAATTCATCAGAATAGGGCTCAGGTGCTATATTCTACTATAGTTTTTGTCAGGGGATATAACTTATAACTACTATACTATACCGACCTCAATAGCGAACTGCAAAGCTTCAGGCGTGCTCCAGGGCGTGAAGAGCTCCCCGATCGACGGAATATCCGGCCTTCAGGTCTCTTTAAGAGAATCCGGCTATACTTCTCGCCTTAATCTTGGGTTTATGTAGGGTTTAGGGTTNNGTTTAGGTTTTAGGGTTCAGGGGTTAAGAAGCTTTAGGTAGCTGAAAGGTAAAAAGAAGGGCGAGCACCTTGAAGGTCGGAAAGCCCCGAAGTTACACACCCCCAACGTCCGAGTCTTCTACGCCCAACATTCCTTGCGGGTTTAGGGGTTTAGGGGTTTAGGGTTTAGGGTTTAGGGTTTAGGGGTTTAGGGTTTAGGGTTTAGGGTCACAGAGCAGAAGGACGAACCTGAAAACTAGAAGCAAGGCAGTTTTCCACGGAAGGAGAGCACCTGCTCGTGAAACTGCGCGTGTACTTCAGCAAGCCACGGGGGCAGCCAGAACTCTAGCTCGGATTTCACCTTCCGCCTTCTCCCCAAACAGCCTAACATCCCGGCCCTTGGTCACGGAACATACTGTAATACTGACATTCAGCACCCCTCTCCTGAGCCCAGAACGCTGAAGCCGAAAAGTCCTGAAACCTAAAAGCCCTAAACCCTATAAAACCCCTAAAAACCCTCAACCCTAAACTCTATAAACCCCAAAAGAAACCTTTAACCCTAAACCCTACAAGCCCCAAAGAACCCTAAACCCTAAACCCTATAAGCCCCCAAGAACCCTAAACCCTAAACCCTATAAGCCCCCAAAAACCCTAAACCCTAAACCCTATAAGCCCCCAAAGAACCCTAAACCCCAAAAAACCTAAAAGCCCCAAAGCCGTTGATCCTAAAACCCTAAAAGCCCCAAAGCCGTTGATCCTAAAACCCTCCACCAGGACAACAAACACGCCTGCGCCAGCGGCTGCAGCACCGAACCGGGGAGGTCCATCCAGGTGGCCCGGGTCTGATATTCGACCTTACAGGGTTTAGGGTTTAGGGTTTAGGGTTCATTAAGGGGGCCGAAATTTCGGGGTTTATGAGCTTAGGGTCTGATCTTCGACCTTACTTGGAGGTTCATGGGTAGTTACAAGTGGGGTTATAAGTAAGGTAACTATAGTTATAGCCCATATTAGAGGACTTATAACCCCACTTATAACTACCTTAAAGGAGCCGAACTTTAGGGGTTACGGGTTTAGGGATTCGACCTTAAAGGAGCCGAAATTTAGGGGTTTAGGATTTAGGGATTCGACCTTAAAGAAGCCGAAATTTAGAGGTTTATGAGTTTAGGGGCTTTAGGGGTTTAGGGGCTTTAGGGCTTTAGGGCTTTAGGGGTTTAGGGGTTTAGGGGCTTTAGGGCTTTAGGGGTTTAGGGGTTTGGGGGTTTGGGGTTAACGGGTTTAGGGGTTGAGGGGCTTAGGACACTGGGAGCTCCCTCAGCGAGCCCAATACCCCCTAACTAACGGTTTAGGGTTTAGGGGTTTAGGGTTTAGGGTTTAGGGTTTAGGGTTTAGGGTTAAGGAATGGGGCTCAAATCATAATACGAAGAAGCCCCGGCCCTTGATAGTTAAGATACGCATCCTTTAAGTAAGGGGTACTGGGCTCTCTGGGTCGAGTCTAAACAAAAAGAAAGTTTTCTTGGGCTCTATAGAGGGGTTAGGAGTTTAGGATTTAATATTCGGGTTTAGGGTTTAGGGCTTAGGACTTCGGGCGTGGGGTTTCGGCTTTAGGATAGCTGCCAACATCATTCCTTAAGGTTCCTATTTTATAGTTAGACTAGACTCTACTATATGCGAAAACTCCATTCCAACTGTTGAGGCACCAACTTTGCTCGGGTTTAGGTTCAGCTTTTTGGGGGGGTTTCACGGGGGTACAGTTTATGGAGTTGTTGTTGGGGGGATGATCCAAGGTGACAGCACCCGAGTGCACGCTCGCAGAGTTATGAAGGTGCAGAGAGACTCAGCTTCAGTGAGACCCTCCCTACTGAAACATGCTGCACACTGAAACTCCGACAGACACTTCGACGTGCTGAGAGAAGAACCTCACACCTTGAAGAGAACGGTTTTCCCGGAGACCAGAACAAGGCGTGCAACTAGGAACTAGGCCGAAACCAACCGGCCGAATCCTGAAAATCATATACCTAAAATAAGTTCACGACCCATCACCTCCAACTGCACACCTCTCTCTCCCATATTTCAATTTGGAGACTTTCCAGGCCACAACTTGCCGCCGAAGCCGAAAACTCAGAACTAGAATCTTAGAAACCCCATATCCCCCAAAACCCTAAGACCCTATGAGCCTAAACACTAAAGCCCTAAACCCTACAGTCCCTGAAGCCCTAAACTGGCCTAAACCCTTAACTTTAAACCCTAATACCTCAGCCCCAAAAAACCCTAAACCCTAGAGCCCACCAAACGAGAAAACCTTAAACTCAACTAAACCACTAAGCCCCTAAACGTTGAACTGTAAACTCCGAAGCCTAAGCCCAAAAAAAAACCAAACCCTAAATCCTAAATCCTAAACCTCAAACCCTAAAGCTTTAAAGCCTCCAAGCGCTGAACCTCAAGGCCCAAGGCCTGAAGACTGGTTTAGGGTTTAGTTTCAAGGTTTAGGGTTTAGGGTTTGGGGGTTCAGGGTATCCAAGGTTTAGGGTTTAGGGTTCGGGGGTCAGGGGCTTAGGGCTTTAGGGGGTTTGAGATTTAGGGTTTAGGGCCTAGAACACTCTATGGGGGCTTCCAGATGGGTAGTTGTCAAAATTATGGTCCCTTTTGGGGTACCCTACATAATAGGTGCCGTATTATAATAAGGACCCCAAAAAGGGACCATAATTTTGACAACCACCCAGATGATGCCAGGGAAGCCGCTGGCGGGAGCGTAAGGTCCACGGCATCCTCGGAAGACATCGCTTCCAAGTCTTACAAGCTGTGGCCCACGTTCGGGATCTATGTAGGGTTTGAAGTATGGGAGTTTCCGAAAATAAGGGGTACCTCATTTTGGGGTCCTTATAATAAGGATCCTACTATTTGGGGTACTATATTAGGGTCCCCTATTTTCGGAATACCCCGTATGAGGCCTACTGTCTAGCGTTTAAGGTTCGAGGATTTTTTCGAGAGGCTTCGTGTCTATGCTTGAGGGTTGTCGGATTTAAGATTGCAAACCGGGGATTGAGAGTCTAGAGTGCGCAACTCCCTGATACGACCCATTATCCTTCTTATCATGGTAGGACCATGGAAACCCTGACAACTGTAAGATCCGTTTCTCAAATACCAAGAAGGGCTACAAGCGCGGTCTACCAGCTTCAAAATGAAACCCATACAGAGCCGGTGAATACGGTGTATCCTGGCTGTGGCACACAGGGGGCCTCGAGAACCCGGGTGTGAGGAAGATACAGGTTGTATGTAGGGTTTAGGGTTGAGGGTGTATAGGGTATAGGGATTCTTGTTTGTTTGTTGTACTGCTGCTTGCAGTGCTTCCAAGCTGCATCTGCAAGCTTGAATTTCAGATGCTACGATCTCCAGCAGTTGCATGGATTCATGTGCATTGCGGCACGGTCGTGTCTCGGAACTGGGGGCAAAGCGATGATGCTGTGATCCTTCTTGGACTTCTTGCGGAAACCATACATGCGCCTCGGTTACTCACTGACGGTTGGGTACCACAGAGGACTCTCCACGATTTTAGGTTCGATGCGTATAATAGACCCTGTGTTCCTTACACGCTATCATTACCATTGACGATCGTATGTTATAGTCTCTACTGCCAGCATTGCTACTGCTAGTGCACAGCATTAATCATGATGATGGTGATGATGATCGCCATCATCATCGCCATCGCTCTCTTCTTTCTCGTCAGAAGCAGCAGCAATGCCATCATCCTTGTCATCAAACCCATCATCAGCGTCACCACCGCCATCATCATGACCATCATCATCATCATCATCATCATGGCAATCTTGCTCCCTGATTGTTTTTGACAGTAGTAGTGTCTGGTTGGTTGCAGTCAGGGACCAGGGCTCTGGGATTTACCCTGGCACTCTGGCCATTTATGTAGTGATTTAGGTTTAGTCTTACGAACGGAAGCCTTTGGCAGCTTGAGTCGAAATGACTGCGTAATATTGTCATTGCTGGGTTCGCTTCGGTTGTGTATGTGGTCACGTTTCTGAACTGGTCTGAATTCATCGTTTGTCTTCTTGCTAGGCTAGGCACTTTCAGAACACAGTGCTTTTATTATTTCTCAAAACATATGTTCCGGGTGTCCGAACAATGCAGTAGTTTGCTTGCCTACGTGAGGTTGCATACTCCGATATCTATGCTCTTTAGCCTCGGACAAACTTGCAAAGGTGGTGGCAATGGGCGACTCATCATTGGACTGGCCTTCATCCCGAAACCCAGTCATGCCTCTAAACCCAGAGATGCCTTGATCTTTTGATGTTGTTGCGTGGCATCTCTTGGTCAAGGCATCTCTGGGTAGCCACGAGTAAAGCCTAAACCCTAGACCGTAACGTGTCTTGCCGGGTCGATGGTTCGGCTGTGGTCTTAATAGACTACTTGGAGGTTCATGGGTAGTTATATATGGGGTTATAAGTAGGGTAGCTATAATTATAACCCATATTAGGGGACGTGTAACCATACTTTTAACTACCCATGAACCTCCAAGTACGACATTTCTGTCGAGCTGTACTTCATCGCTGCTACACTGCATTTTCGAGGCCTTTATCTTGGGGGTACATGTGCCCTCATCTACTCCACCGAAACTAACCTACAATACTGCTATCCTAAGCCCGAATCCCTGATCAATGGGCTCTCAAATCCTATAAAACACATCCCGCATTGTGGAACCCTAGGCCTCATGTAGAACACTATCATACTACCAGGCACAATGGACCCATAAGGTGATGTTCTGACCCTGAACCGTATACCCTAAACCCTAAACCCTAAACCCTAAACCCTAAACCCTAAACCCTAAACCCTAAAGCTCAGGCCACCGAACAAAAACCTGGCTTAGGAGCTGTAGAAATCTTCGGATGAGGAACCCTTCATCCGAGACTCTCAACCCTACCAAAAGACCAGGGATCACGAGGGCCCAGGCACTCTGAGGGCCAGGGTTGGGTTGTTTTAGCGTTTAGAGTGGTTGTGAAGTTTGGGATTTCGCGCATGCCATGGTTTGCCTCATCACCCCACGGCTCTGATCCATCGTGCTGTGCGCGCACCCGGCACGAAAAAACAAACAGAAACATAAATAGAAGCAAACCTCTCGTACAAACTACCAGCGGGTCTTGATACAAACAATCACCTACTGCAGCCCCAAACACCCTCGAAACCATGGTCATGACTCGACTCGATTCTGCAAGTATAGGGTTGCAGTGGCATACATGAACGCTAGGGCTGAGTAACTACGTAACTGCAGTGTGCGTGTTGGCATCTACTTGAGGTTCATGGGTAGTTATAAATGGAGCTATTAGTCCCCTAAGATGGGACATAGGTATAGTTACCCTACTTATGACCCCACTTCTAAGGCCTAAACCCAACTTGTTGCCACCTCCCGCAGCATCCTGATGCGCAATATTGTTAGACGATGTCCTATATTCTAAACTCTAACAGAACATGCGCCTGAGGACATGAGTTCATTACAAGTTGGACAGGCTTCATGAGATTGCTCGGATGAGGATACGGCTGGTAGTCCCTCCATCGTGTAAGTGCCAAAGAGCATTATTGGTGCTGTCGAAGCACGGAATGAAGGCACTACTCTCTGAAGACCTTACGACAAACAGAACTTCGATCAGAACGGCTGCCTAGCTTGAGGTTGCCAAACCATTGCCAAAAAAATCAAGTTAACTCCAATTGGTGGTATCTCTGACCTACTTCCTAAGTCCCAAGTTAACTCCAATTGGTGGTATCTCTGACCTACTTCCT
>CAJNDV010033673.1:0-25844 GCA_905221635.1 Symbiodinium sp. CCMP2456 | reverse complement strand
GCTGATGATGATGATGATGACGATCATTCCCTCCTCATCCCTAAACCCTGTAGATGCATGATCATGTCTTGCCTAACCTAAACTCCAAAACGTGGAACCTGTTCTGATGGGGTGCGAGCTGCCAGACTGAAAAAGTTTTCGTCAACAAAGTCAACACCCGAAATCCCCAAAGCCCTCAAGCCTAAACCACCCGCTTACTTGGGGCCTTAGAAGAAAGTCCTCCGTCATGTTGGAATCTTGTTTTGGGGCATTAGAAGAAAGTCCTCCGTTATGTTGGACTGTTGCTAACACCAGGATTCGGCAACATGTCGGGCAACAAATAAGCTAATGCCACATCGGGGGGTGCAGCCCAGGAACGCAATTGGTATTTACAATATTTCGCAGCTTTCAGCTAGAAGACAGTCGTTTCCTGCCGGGGTCGAGTTTCACTGCTTCCGGCAGTTTTTCTCGGGCACTGTTGTTCTGAATGTTGGGTGCAGTGTCTAAATGGCAACATGCTTGTCTGTGACGGGCAGATTTCTTGTCACGCGCTCCTTCAGTTGGGTCTTCTCATGGGCTCAGTGCTTTCAGTCGCATTCAGCCGTTCCCAACCTGAGACCCCAGGACCTCGACAAGCCGGAAAAATGTACGACAAAAATCCCCGTGCTAGCTAAAACCTCAACCCCTCCAAACAAGGAAAGTCAACCCTAAGACGCCCTAAGACCTTTAAGCCCTAAGCTCTCAAGCAGTAAACCCTAGACCCTGGAGCCTAAAACCCCAAGCCTAAAGACCCTGAGCCGTAGGCCTCAAAATCCAAGAACCTCTGGTCTAAAAGCCCTGAGACGCTCTGACCATCTAAACTCTAAACCTGAAACATTTAGGCCCAAAGCTAAAGCCTCCAACCTTAAACCCTAAACCATCAACCCTAAACCTCAAACCCAAAGCCTCATGCCGTACACCTTAAACCCCACACGCTGCATATTCATCATAATACTAGTAGTAATATTAACACTACGGGTTACTAATGGTAATATTAATACTAATAGTAATACTAATAGCAATATTAATAGGAGCCTTCAGCCTTAAAG
The DNA here is from genome assembly GCA_905221635.1 of Symbiodinium sp. CCMP2456. Classification (NCBI taxonomy): domain Eukaryota; class Dinophyceae; order Suessiales; family Symbiodiniaceae; genus Symbiodinium; species Symbiodinium sp. CCMP2456. The sequence continues at coordinate 24,777 of CAJNDV010033673.1, read as the reverse complement.
GAGCTCGAGGATGCCTTCGGCCCAGCGCTGTGGCCCGAAATGGGGGCCCTGGTCGTGTCGGCTCCGTGGCAGAAGAGATCGGGTTTCGGGCTTTGGAGATTTCGTGATATTTCGGGTTTAGGGTTCAGGGTTGCAGGGCGTGGGCTTTAGGATTTTTGGGGCTTCAGGGTTTAGGGTTTCTGTTTGAGTGAGCATGGTAATGTCTTACCAGCCCTGAGGTGAAGACCTGTAGAGCATCAGAGAGCCTGGGCAGCGAGTGGTGTAGCTTTTTCTGGAGCCTGTCATTTTCTGATGGTGGAGCATGAAAGATGCAGGCTGGCCTGGTAGCCGAATCAATGTTCTGTACATCGAGACATCTTGTTTCAGCCTTGGAAGTAACAGTGTAGATTGGACTGGCGCTCAGAGCCATGCCATTCTAGCCAGGGCTTGCAAGGCTTTCAACGTTTCCGTAGATTCAGCTTCATTCCCCCCCACACAACAGCATATCAAAGCTTAAGCATAATGCTCGTGATGCTAGCCCGTTCTTTGTCCGTTTCAACACGTCACGTGCCGTGTGAGGTGTTTGGCTGTTGCAAAACCTGCTTTGGAAAGTGCGTGTGCTTGGCGTTTCATGATGCATGTGTGACTTCACCGGCTGGCGTGATATGTATTCGCTAATAATTCGCTAATAGCAGCAAAGGCCCGCTTTACGAGCTTGTTGCGCAGTGGCATGGTGGTGGTGGTGGTGGTGGTGGTCGTGGTGGTGGTAGTAGTAGTAGTAGTAGGAGGAGGAGGAGGAGGAGGGCGGCAGCAAAACGCAGCCGAGGCCGAGACGGAAGCAGGGGGCGCTGCGGTGAACGTCCGCCGGCAAGAGAAGAACTCGCCACAGCTCCATGTGGTGGCCGTGCCGCTGGTGGCTTCTGCAGGCCGGGAGTATGCAAGGAAGCTAATCACGTAATTACTGCATTACAGGGAACAGCCACGCGAGTTTCTGATGCTTTCAGTTCGAGGAAGGATTCGGGTTAAGCTCCGAGTTGTTCGGCGGCTTTGGCTCAGATGGCGCTTCAGGCTGAGTGCGTCCGATGATCTTCAGTCCCCTTATCATCATGACCAGAGGTCTGTTGAATCGTATGTCATCCTCATGTTCGACGCGTTGATCCTCTGTCCCTCCTCCTCCTCCTCCTCCTTTTCCTCGTCCTCATCACCATCCTCCGTCCCTTGAGTCACCATGACGTCTTGTCATGTCGCTGGTTGTCACCATGGCGATCGTTCAGATGGTGGTGGTGGTGGTGGTGGTGGTGGTGGTGGTAGCGGTCAAACTCGACCAGGAGGGAAGGTCAGTTCGACCACGGCGCGTGAATTGGACTCTTTGGCTGCCGCCATCGAAGCTTGCTGGGCGATGGTCCCCGAAGCAGGCCGGAGAAAGACCTGCGGCAGAGTAGCGTTGCAAGTTTGCTTCACTTACGTTCGCTTTGCTTTCTGGGAATCTTAGCCTCCAAATCTTTCTGGGGATTGTTTTGGTTCATAGATGGGTGGTTGTCAAAATTAGGGTCCCGTATTATAATACGGCACCTATTATTTAGGGGACCCCAAAAGGGACCCTAATTTTGACAACTACCTAGATGCAGTAGGAGACGAATTGCCATGTGGAGAAGGCCGGGCTCGCCGCTGGCTGCCCTTGCTCCTGGCGCTTGCCCGCCAAGCTGTTCAAGGAGAGAGGCAGCAGAGCACGGGCTGTATGCCCATGATCACCTTGGTTTAGGGTTTAGGGTTTAGGAAGTTTAGGGTTTAGGGTTGAGCAGCTCGAGCTTCCACGGCAAACTTTATCACTCGAAGTCCTTGATTCTTTCAGCCCTGTCGTTCAAGCTGCCGCCCTCTTCGCAAAATATGAAACACAGTGCCAGGTCGTTTGCCTTGCAGTTCGAGTACAATCACTGCAGCACTGGCAATTCCAGTATCACATTCAGCAAGTTCAGGACCTAGCCCTACCAACACTAGGTTAATGTTGAAGCAAGCAGGCTGCGCTCTAGTGTCAACCGACTAGTGAAAGGATCCAGCTGTGCAGCGTGGATACAACACACCCGGGTGCAATGCGGAGAAGGGGCTTCTCTCGCCACCAACTCTGGCCTCCTGTTTGTTGGAGGAGCCTGGTACCGTCCATCGGGCTGTTAACACACTAAGCTCCCTTGTGAAAGCAACAGCGAGGTCGCATCTTTGCAGTTAATGTAGCAAGGACAGTGTAAAGCAGCACCCGCACAACAGGGATCATTTGCAGAGTCGCGACCCCGGCACGTTGTGCAACACACATGTTTGGTGGAGTAGCTGCACAACTACAGCCATCACAGCCCACAAGCCAAGCGTGTCCGCCGCGTGTCGCAGCTCACAGGGACCTCGCCCAGAGCCTCTTGGGCCTTGGAGCCGCCAAAGAAAGCGGCCCTGGCTGGGCTGCCGCTGCAAGGCGAGATGTCGGTCGTCGGATATAGGGCTCAAGAAGGATCCCCATGGACTTGAGCACAGCTAGCGGCCATGGCCACCTCAAACGGCAGCTGCAATGACATCATCTTAAGCCTAAGAATGGTCACTAGACGAAGAAGGAGAGTGATCTGCCAGGTGCCTGGAGTTGGCTCCGGTCGGGCTCGGGCTCCTGCAGGCGGTGGCTGCAGACGTTGGCTGGGACGAGATGACGGCCGGAGCCTCGCGTTTGACCTCAAAGCCCGCCTAGGGCTAAGGCTCAGCTGAGGCTTTCGCCAGGCTTTAGATTTTTGAACTCAGGGTGTTTTCCACAGACTGCGCAGAGCGGGAGTGTTCTGCCGCAAGTGGAGCCAGCCGAGGTGACACGGATTCGACACGAGCTGGGAACCGACGTCCCATCGCGGCTGTGATTCGCAGAAGACGAAAACTGCTGGGCCGTGAGCTGGGAGAAGGGTTGGTGCTTTCCCGTCGCATCAGGTTGCAGGCTATTGAGGTCTCTAGTTTGCACAGCCCTGCACCAGGCAAAAGCTCAGCTTCCTGAAATTCATGGGCCTTGCTCTTCCGACGGCGCTGCGGGCAGGTGGATGAGTCTCTGGGTTTTACACTGTCCATCCGCTTCGAGTTGCATTCAACACTCTGACACTCCGGATGAATGAAAGCATGCGTAACGCACTGAAGAGCATCAGTGCGGAGGCACAGGGCCAGAAACTCGGGGAAGGCAGCTGCTTCCCAACTCCTCCCAAGAGCTCTCGACCCCAACATTTCCCCAAGCATAAACAGTCCAAGCGCTGCCTGGCCAGACCCGGACCTGTCGGCGGGCCGCGTGGAGGAGCTGTGCAGGCGCGGAGAGCTCTGGGACTCGAAAGGCTCAGGTTCTCACCGGGAGGCTGGGGTGGAAGTCGTGGGATGGCGGAGGGCGAACGGAGGAGCCAGAAAGCTGATGAGGTCTCGCGAAGTTCTTGGCTTTCAGATGGTGTGTTGCACTTTCCCTCGGGTGTCAGTGTCTGCGCCAGTTAGTGAAACTGGACCCACCAGGCTGGCGGTGGAGAAGAAGCTAGACCTGCAGCTGCGGCCGACAGCAGAGGCTCGGATCCTACTGCCCGATGTCTGAAAGCAGCACAGCAGCAGGATGTAGGAGGAGCCTCTTAGCAAAAGTTCGCTGCAGCCAGAGCAGCTTTGGCGCACTGGTGACGAGTGCAAGGCTAGAATTTACACAATGCTAGCTCGTCCCCGGCGTGTGGGCTCAGGCCAGCCTGGCTGCTTCTGGAGCTGCAATGGAGGATCCGGGATTTGATAATGGTGGGGCCGATGTGATGGCTGCATACAAGCACGATGCCTAGGAGAGACAGCTGCTGGCCAGCCTGACATCTGAAGGCAAGGGGGCTGCTGGATTGCAAGGTTGAGCCGCTTCCGCTTTCGAATTGCCGTACACAGAGACTCGGGGCAGAAGCGTTTCGATAACACTGCTTCACTTCCTTTCTCACATGGCCGGAGGCTCCGTGCCGGCAGCTGTGTGGGCACGTGCCCCGGTCTTTTGCCAGCAGAAAAATCGGTGCATCGGAGGATTTGCACGCCAGGTCTGCAACGGGCGCAGGATCGACCTGCAGGCCAGGGCAAGAAGAATCTGGGACTGAAGGGTCGGACTTTAGGGCTGCGACTGCTTTCCAACAGCTCTAGCAAGGGGTGCGCACTCGCACCGGCGCGGCTCTAGACTCTAGCTAGACTCTAGACTTGCAGACTTTCATGGAAAGAACTGGCGATGAGCAAGTGCACATTGACATCTGGGTTGGTGGATGGTTGAGTCATTGAGAAAGCAGAGCGCAAGCTCTGAAGCTCTTGAACGCATCTTTGTCGAGATCTAGCAAACCCCAAAATGTGATGGACACCGTCATTGCACCATCGTCTTAGGTTGGAGGGCGAGACTCATCCCACCCTACCAGTGTAATACAGCGGCCTTAATTGCTACCACTTAATAGTACTCTGCTCTCAAACATGTGTATGCCACAAGTTTCCGCAAAACCCTGTTTTCGAATTGTCAAGGCCCCTATTATAAATAAACAAATAAACAAATAAATAAATGAATATATATATATATATATGTATATATGTATATAGCCTATTACAGAAAAATCCCCTAATCCCTTTACAGAATCCTGTACAAGAGCCTACTCGATTGATTCAGGCCTCATTCTTGGAAGCTCCTGCTTCCACCCCCCGGGTCAGGATGCTGGGCCGCCGATTTCAGCCCGGCACGTGCGGCTCTCAAACTTGGGGTTTGGGGGGTTTGGGGCTTTAGGGTTTCGGGTTAGGGTTTAGGGTTCAGGGTTTAGGGTTTAAGGTTTAGGGTTTGGGGCTTTAGGGCTTTAGGGCTTTAGAGGTTTAGGGTTTAGGGTTTCAGGGTTTCGGGGGGTGGATGGTGGGTGATGTTATTGAGTCCTGGCAGTGTGCGAACTTCGGTAGGAAACGTAGAGAATGGGGAATCAGACTAACGAAATTACAAGGATGATGATGAGGAGGATGAGGATGATGCTGTAGACCATGTCGATGTTTGATGTTGTGACAGACAGTCTGGATGACGAGTGCGAGCACTTCCGACTTAATTTTCAACATCTATACCAAGAAGAGAAATCACATTGTTAATATCACCACGGCTGATGGCACCAATTCCACCACAAGAAAAGCACCCGCACCCCTGCTCATGCACTCGGCATCAACGTCGTCCTCCCACGTCGTCTTCGACGTCGTCGTCGTTCGTAGTCATCTGGATCTGGATATTCAATCATATGTGTCTTCGTTTTTCGTCATCGATCGTCATCATCATCAGTCTTCACCTTCATCTTCATCGTCGTAGTCATCGACATTGCCGTCACCATCGGCGTTGGTGTAATCTGTTTTGCAATCCAAGGAACGTTTACCATCGTCGTTTGCCCGTTACAGCCAGTAATGTTCGTTTTGGCGATCTGCGAGAGAGCACGGCTGGTTCCCAACAGGTGCACGCACTGGAGCTCCTGGAGGTCGTCATGCGGAGCTGCCGAGTTTTTGTCCAAGTCTTCTTTCTTTGACTTTGCCAGGGGCAGTATGACATTGCCAAGCCCGAACAGAGGGACCCGGAAGATGAGGAGGTGCTCATTGCAGACGACGCATTGTGAATGTGCTGCAAGGGGTTGTTCGGGTTCAGGAGTTTAGGGTTTGGGTCTGCCGGCCTTTTCATTCGTGGGGCTTTCTGCTCATGCATGCCGGCACGCAGGAGCCGGCCGCCGGCAAGGAGAGCCGTCTCGAGCTCACGGCTCTAATCACGTAAGCGCCGGATGATGCCGATCTCCGTGTTGGACATTGTTGGACCCTGAACATCAAGATTTCTCTCTTCAGACCACTCTGAATGGTTAGTCGCGGTGCAAGCAAGATCGGAGCCATGGGCGCCACTGCTGTTGACTCATGCGTAACAGGAGCCAGACCAGACCAGAGTCTGCATCTGAGATTGGACAGAGGGTCTTGCAAAATATCATGACAGAAACGCCACCTTGAGATAAAGCTGGCAGTTCTAAGCTCAGAGAGCTCTGTGACAAAATCGACCCCACATGGTCGGATCCTTATGATAAAGGGACCGTGAACACTTCAGGCACTCTCCGACTGGCTGGCTTCCGATGAGCAGAGCGCTGCGTTGCCGGCAGCCATCTCAGCAAACAATTGGGTTGAGCCCTTACATTCACCCAGGGGAGCAAACCTCGACAGAATCTCCAACAGTCGCATACAAGATCACTGTGCTGCGTGCGCTTGCAACACCCAATCTTCAACAGCAACACGCAAACATTCCTAAACTACGGCCCACTACAACTGCAGCCTCTAGACTCCCCCGAACCGGACCTGTCACGTAGGCTGAGCTCAACACCCTGAAGCCGATAGCCGCAGCTTCAAGAGGAGCACCCCGAAACTCTTGAAACCCCAAACTTCAAACTCGAAAACCAGAGACCCCCTATAAAGTCATAAAGAGCACCTCAAGCTCTTGCTCTAAGGTTGAACCCATGGGCCCCTAGTATGGGCCCTTAACCCTGGGATCACTATACACCTACTATATACCCTGTATGTACCCTTAAGGGTCCTTAGAAAGGCCTGAGGGTCCATTTTAGGGGCTCATACTTCTAACCCTAAACTTGCAGTGTCAATGCCTTTAGGCCAGTGCCTATGGGCTGGTCGCCGCGCTCCGCTCCGAGGTGCTCGGAGTTTCGGCAATCAAGGAGGGTCAGAGCTTGGGGGGAATTACGGGCTGTAAAGCTGTAAGGCTTTATGATCTAGTTAGTGTGATACTGTAAGGCTATGTAAGGCTATATGATCTATAGGCTTTAGGGATCTACATTTAGGGCCGAGTTCAGGCTTAGCAACCTTTTTGCGAGTCGGATCTTCTCACACAGTCCACCGCAGCAGGGCTTTCCCGACGCAAATGCGGGAGATGCACAGAGCCACAAGTTTCATATCACTTTCACGGCAAAGCTTACAGAGCCGCGGCAAAAGATTTGGGCCTAAGTATATAACGCAGATCAGATCTCTGGAGTGGTGGCGGCAAAGTCTGCTTTGCTAAACGGGCTGTCCAGCAGCATAGACCTGTAGGGCTTCTAGAAACTGTTGTGGATACCTTTGATTGAAATTTCCTTGAGACGGTCATTGGGTGTTCGTGCTCTGGGAGCCTGTGCCCAACGGCAGGTGTTGTCGCACGCGAAACACGACAGGCGCGCAAGCCAATGATGGTGTGCTCGTGCGGTATCCTCTGCGGTTGATCCCTTTCCTGTCGTGATTGTCCGAGATGCACCATCCCTGTTTCCGCTACTTGCATGTTCTTGAGTCGGTTGGAGGGATATGTCGGGTATCTGCATATGTAGTTTAAACAGTAGCATTCATCGCGGTTAAAAAAAGTTGGTCTCGAAAGAAGCCACGTCTAACTTGATTGATGATCATGGCTACATAGGTGCCGAGTGAGAGATTGGAGAGCTTACGGCTTATGCACAAGACTCAAGGTCTCAGCTGGAGAATACTGGCCGGGTTTTCCCCAACAGCCTCAGCGCCCTCGCATTCCCACACATCAAATCCCTCCAATGCAGTGGAGGTTTACTCAGCCTGCCAAGATCTTCAACCGGGCGCCTGCTGCCTTCCAGAACTGCCCTCGGCAACGGGAGGGTGGAGGCTTAGCGCCTGAAGATGCTGACGTGGTAGTTTCTTGATCTCTCAGGAAACTCACTGGTTAAGGGGCACATGTTCCCATGCACCTGGCTTGGAGAAGCCGAGGGTGAAGATCCCACCTGCGAAGCCAGACGCTGCCTCACCGATCACGCCTGGCCCCAAGCCCTGTCTGAGAGGGGCGGCAATTCAAAAGGGACCCTGCCGTGCCGTGCCTCTCGGAAATCATCGGCTACATGCTTGAAACGTTCCCCCTTCTCTGACTCTCTCTTGTTGCAATCGCAGGGTCTACGGCATCCTCGATCCCCTCAGCGTGTCGACCTCGGAGGGCATGTGGCTCGATGGTGCTGGGAGTCGGCCGATCCGAGACCACGGCCCAATCGGCTTCGACGGCGCTGGCTCTCTTCGGAATGGCCTTCAATGCAGAGGCCAGGAACGGCGCGGGCTCCGTAAGTCCCTGGCCTTTACGTCCCGCCGCTCGGGAGGTGAACTTGGTCCTCAATCCGGTGTTGAAGCTGTCGGAGTACCCCTTGAAGCGCTACTACCGGGAGGCACCCTTGCAGGAGAGAGAGTGGTTTCTGAAGTGCCCCAGCCAAGCCTTGTGGGAGACTCCCAGAGGGCCGTACCAGCAACTCAGGTGGTCCGCTGGCCACAGCACCTCGCGGATGGCCGCACCCTGGCTGAGCTGAAGGATGGCGCTGCTGCCACTCGGCGGCAGATTCTCTTGAGGCCTGTTTGCTGGTGCAGGTGTTGTGGTGAAGGCGGGTGTTGGCCCATTTTTGAAATCTTGAAGAAGCAGGGCTTTTCTTGGGTTTTTTCAAGTCAAGCTTTCAGGAGCAGCACCAAGATTTGGGCGCGGGACCGAACATTGCAGTATCTAAATTTAAATCTCCGAAGGCCGAAGGAAATTCCAAAAAATGCAAACATGTTGTGCCTTGCACGAAGGCTGTCAGCCCCACCTCAAGTGAAGTGGTGTTCGGCTGGCTACTATTAATCATGTTCGTCATGGTGATGTTTGTGGTTCATGGGCCCATACAAACTGTTGTTAGACATCTACATGAACTTGCTACCTATTGATTATAACAATACATGTATATTCTAGAATTCCAGACAGCCGCATGGATGCTTGCAAAAGTCCCGGGCATCCCTGGAGGTAGGTGGTGGCCGCGCGGACTTCACGCTCGCCACGGAGCACCTGTCCTGAGCAGAGAGGGTGCACTTCAAACTTCATTCCTCGGACAGCGTGGTTTTTGGTAACGGGCCAACTGTATCATGTTCCAGTCAAGCGATGTGGATGTGCGGGTATGCACAACCAGCACCGCTTGGCCAGCAAGAACTTGCTCTCTCCATTTGATGTTGTTCGCTCTCATGATCGTACTACAGAAGCACCGACATGCAACACTTATCGTCGCGTGTGAAGTTGACAAGTTGACGACGCAGAGACCAAGGCACACCTTGACGGCGGCAGTCCATGTCTTGCCGACTTGGCTCGTGACCGCTCAGGAGGCGCAGAGCGCCAGCCGCCGGCCTTTAGGTGTTTCAGGCTCTCGCGGCATCTCTGCAGGCCGAGCACGACATGGACAACCTCCGTCCTGTGGACGTCCTTCAGCGAGGCAGGTCACACGTGGCATTCAAGCTGCAGCAGATCATGGCGACTTCACCTTGCAGGCAGCAACTGCGACACAACGTGCGCCGGACCGGGTGGTGTGAGCAACAACAGGTCGCGGTTTTTTAATATGTTCAGCAGCTGAAGGTACGTCCTTCGACAGCTGTACGTGGTTCCGACACGTTCGTTGCAAGTCCGCTGCCGCGCATTCTCAGAGTCACCACTAGTATGTCTTACTACAATGGTGCTTGAATGGTCATACAGGGGTTACCGTGAGGGTACTATGAGGCTCACTATAAATGCCCCTACGTGTTTCATTGTGCTGATGCCAGGTAAACCCTAAACCCTAAACCCTAAACTCCAAACTCCTAAACCCTAAACCCTAAACCCTAAAGATGCCAGGTGGAGGGCCAGGCAATGATCCTCGGCGACGAGGGCTGGCCAGTTGCCATGGCGAAAGGGATGCAGGTCGGGCCCCCCTTCTCGTGTCCAACGAAAGGCATGCCGAAAAGCATGAAGCACACATGGGAGTTTCCAAAAATTAGGGTACCTTATTTTGGGGTCCTTATAACAAGGGTCCTACTATTTAGGGTGCTATATTAGGGTCCCCTATTTTCGGAAACCCCCAAATATATTCAAGAATCCTGATTTTATGGTTTATGACTTGAAGATAGGGTCCTTGAGCTGACATTAGCTGCTGTCTTAGCGTTCTTGATGAAAGCTGCGTGCCTGACCAGTTCGAGATCACCGGCACTGGGGCTTTAGAGGCAGGGCTCTCTGTTTTGCAGAAGGGCACTCATCGCTCTAATTTCCCAGCAACGTTGCTGGCGAAGGCTTCGGACGACACCATCGTGATGGGAAACCTCGGCTATTTTCAGGCCCGCCGTCCGGTGACATGAAGCTGCTGGAGCTAGTTCTTATACTCTTTCCGATTCTTGGAGCTGGCATGTATGACAACCAACCTGTGCAAGACATGTTTCGGCCATCAATCAAAGCAAACACGAGAATGCAGTGCCAAATCGCAAGATCCGATTGCCGGGGCGCCGCCAGGTTCGAGGAAATCCGGGTTTTTACCAAGCCTCGGGCTCAGCCGTGCAATCGACATTTCTCTTTCTCTGAATAGCACTCTCTTTCAGATATTTGTGTCTCTTGTGTTGGGAAGGTACCTTACCACCATTAGAAAAGGACCTTCGGATAAGGCCTTGAGGGCCCCCAGACCTCTGCCGAGGCATCGCTGAAGCCGGGCCTCTCCAGTGAGACTTTCCAGCTCGTTGTCTCCGAGGACCTCGAGGCGGGAGATCCCCGACGTTTCATAAAAGGGGCCTAAGCAATTGCCAACACTGTTTTGGGGGTTCCTGAATTGGAGCTATAGTATGATTAAATATCCCCAGAATCCTCTTCTAATGATGAAGGCCCCTGCATTAATATATAGAAGCCTGGATGGTTCCAAATAATTTATACTATTATTCCTCGCAGTTCCTATGCTAACCGAGCCTATTTTAGCTATCAAGGCCCCTACATCTTGGTTGCAGGTGGATTCACAGGCCGTTCTTTGCAACTCTCCAAGATCAAGTATTTTCTGGCATCCCACAACTTCTATCATGACTCAGCTGTCGGAAGCTCCAGCTGGGCGTCGGCTTTTGCCTGGCTAGGCATGCCCATCCCTTAGACGTGTCTCCCACTCGTCCGTTCAAGCCCGTCGTTCACAGCTTCGAAAGCCCCTTTCCCCTGGTAGGCCGTAGGCGACCCGGAAAAGGAGGATACCCAAGCAATGGTGCTGCGAGGGTGGCACTGGCCCTTCGGAGCCGTTGAACCCGAGACTTGGCCCTGAGCCTGACGATGGTCTCAAGGTTTTGGCATTGGGGAAAAAGGCTTCAGCCGGTGCTTTTTGGGCCTGGAGCCTTGAGATTTGGGGCATCTACTCGTGGCGACTATGCGACGACATCCCTGACCGGCAGCACGAGGTTGCATCCGGGTCGCAAGAAGAAAGCCTTCAAGGCGGATTGCACAAGGATCTGGGGCAATCTTTTCGACTACACTTATGCGCAGTATAAGGACAATCACACTCCGGTCGCAATCTCTTGCCAAAAGCACGGGATGTTCTGGATGAAGCCCCGTGATCACATCCAGCGCCGCCTTGGGTGTCCCAAGTGTGGAAGTCTCTTCGTGCCGGGATCTCTACAAGAAAGGGCTGCCATGATGTTGACCACGGGCTCCACGCCCGCCCTCGGCCAGCACGTCCTCCGGTCGCACAAGCTGGCGCTAGAGATCACCGCGGTGGCTCTGAAAGGTGCGGCGGGACAGGCGAGCTGGGTGGCAGAAGTTGGGGTCGGAGCAGGGGCGCTGACGGCTGCTTTGCTGCAGAGCCCGGCCTGTGCAGGGGTGGTGGGCTTTGAGCTGGACGAGCGAATTTTGTCTCAGGCCCTGGAGAAAGGTGGTGTCATACGTCGATACCATCCGATTTGCAGGGATATCCCCGAGGCTGCACGCACGCTGCGTCGTGAGGCCTGGGAAGACCACCTGACCGGCAGCCTGACGCGTTGCTTCGTCTTTAAAGGCGACTTCTTGGCTTGCCGGGCAGTACCAAGCCGCTGCCGTATCGCTGTGGGCAACGTTCCCTACAAGATCTCCACTGCTGTAGTGACGAAGTTGCTGTGCCAGGAACCTCCCATGGAGAGGGTTGTCTTGATGTTGCAAGCCGAATTCGCGCGCAAGCTGCTGGCAAAGCCGGGCTCAGTGAAGTTCGGGCGCGTCTCTGCGTTGGTGCAGGCCCTTTGCTCGAATGCGCAGTTCGCCATCCCCGGTGTGCTCACGCCGGACGTTTTCTCACCGCCCCCGCGCGTGGACTCTGCTGTGGTCCTGCTGGAGCTGCACCAGGTGCCTCTCAGTCATCGCGGCGTGGAAGTGCCCGCAGCAGCTTTGGATCAGCTGCTGCGTCTGCTTTTAGACACCAGGGGGCCGACACGCGGCGAAGGGCTGGAAGCCCGGCTGACGGAAGTGGCGGAGCGGGTGGCTGCTCAGAGCCTTCCTGAATCCTGGCGGCTGGCCATGGCACGGGCGGGCGTGGATCCGGCGAAGCCTCCTCTGGCGATGGCCACAGAAGAGTTCGTGGCCTTGACAGCTGAGCTTCGAAACTTGGGCTTTGCTTCCGATGCCGTGCGGAGAGATTTCGATGGAGAGAAAAAGCTTCTCCGGTCCTTTCCATCAGGGCTCAACCTTGACACGGCTTCAGTTTGGCTTGAACGGCGGTTGTCACTTTCTTCAGGTATCCTCCTACATTACTCCACCACACCAGCTTCGCGTGCGGCTAAAGCCCGGGAAGAGCCACGAGGATCTCTTCGTGGAGGAGGCGCGGTTTCAGATGTGCAAGTTACAAGGGTTGATGCCACTGAGTTTCTGCTCAGCTGCGAGCAGACAGGGATCTTCAAAAGTGAAGCGAAAGCAGAACCGACCTGTGCCGCAGTCTTGGCGTCCTAGATGCGCAGCTTACTTGGAGCCTGCAAGCGCCACTGCATCCGATGTCTGCACCAAGGGGTGGTCTTATGGGGGCGCTGCAGTCCGGGGCCTCAGTCAAGTGCAGCTGCCAGGGCTGGAGCTCCGGCTTGTCGCATCCAGGTCCATCTGGGGAGGCTACGGCACGAAGGCTCCGGGGCCCCTCCTTCTGCTGTCTCCGTCGGCTCTGAGCTCCAAGATCTGACTAGACAGCCTCAAGCAGAGCGTTCTTGCGCGCCTTCTCCTTCGAAGCGGCGCCAGGATGAGAAGGCGAAGGAGGTGGCGCCGGCGACGAAGGTCAGGCCCTTGGGGCCCTGCAGCCAGCAGCTCTGGCCAACTTGAAGCTCCAAAAATCGCAAAACCCGCGGAAACTACAGGAAATCGGAGATGGTGAGCGGGGGACCTGGCGAAGAGAGTCCGGTCATTACTGTAGCATCGTGAAGGCAACAGTATACTATACAAGCTATGCATCACAAGCCAGCAACTGCAGGAGAATCTTCTTTATAGCCATTGCCCTTACCACCATCATCCTCATCATAGCACCAGCAGCCTTGCTTCATGCTTATTGTCGCTGTCAGGGTTGATATCAGGTTGATAGTTAGTCTCATTGCCGTTGTTATCCATGTCATCTTTCTTACTGGTTTCGCGCTTCGGCTTGTGCTGAAGCTTCGCTTAGGCTCGTAACGTCCCGAGCAGAATCCAAAGCCCTCGACCCAGTACTAAACTGACTGAGGGAGACGATCCACATCTTCAGCGTATCGAGCTGAGCTGTCCTTGCCCACCCAACACCGAAACTTTGGGGGTTCTATTAGCTCTTTAATTAGTCTGTTTTAGAGAATGAAAGAGGTCCTTAGGAGACCAACCTAGGGTGCTTGTGGCACGAGAGGTCTACGGTCAAGGGCCGTGGATTCTTCAATCGTGTGTACGTCGAGTTTTAGGGTTCGAGGGCTGAGGGCCGTTGGATTCTTCCAGCATGTTTAGCGCCTGCTCGTTCCACAGTTGACGAAAGGTGGCAAGTGGTCACCTGTACGAAAAGCTCCTCAGTATCATGATCTTGTCAGTACAAGCCTCAGCATGGACCGCCTGTGGGAGCGCAAGTGGTGCACGATCCTTTCTTGTTGGCACATCTATAATAAGGTCCGGAACAACACCAAAAACCCTTTGCACTTCTGGTTCATCGACAACTTCCTGTCGCCAAAGTTCAAGGCTCCATTCATCTTCCTCAAGTTGCCCCTCCCACCAGCTGCCCCCAGTTACTTTCTTCAGAGCTGGCTCTCAGATTGTCTTGAAGGTCGAGGCGTTTTGATTACGCGTAAAGTGTCGGACTTCATGGACATGTCGCATGCCGACTGTCATTGACGAAACAGGCGTTCATCCCTCAGATGGCTGCGAGGCGACCTCTGTTGATCTGCGTAGGCAGAGGTTTGCATTCCTCACGTGGGTAGTTGTCAAAATTATGGTCCCTTTTGGGGTACCCTAAATAATAGGTGCCGTATTATAATAAGGACCCCAAAAGGGACCATAATTTTGACAACCACCCACGTGATGGGTTTCTTTCTCCTGTCAGGGATGAATCTGGGTGCACATGCTCGAAGGTACAACTTCAAGTACGACTTCGTCACATACAAGTGGCCTTCATGGCTCAACCCACAGAGCATGCCGCCCAGCACGGGCTATCATTCGATCCCCCTCCCCGAAATGGGAGGGTCTGAGAAACTACCGTGGTGCCGAGGCGAGAAGCAGCGGCTGATATGGGCATACAAGATCCTATTCTTGGATGTGGGGCTCCGAGCTTGCACTGCCAAGCTCAATTGGCTCTTCCAGCCGATTCCACAAGTGCCGAGGTGCTCTTCCCGCAGGACGTGCCGAAGATCATCTTCATCGATGCTGACCAGGCCAGAGGACGGGCACTCCGTTTGAAGAGCCGAAAAAAGAGCACACTCTCTAGGTTGTCCAAACCTCACAGGCCCTCAGTCAGTCGGAAGTCCCATGGCAGCGCCCTTGGCCCTGCTGAGGTGGTGCGGGCTGACGTGAAGGAGCTGTGGGACCTGGACCTTAAGGCAAGCTCTGTGGGCGTGGGGTGTGGAGCTGAGGTTCATGATTCAGCGTTTCGGGGCTTACTCCGAGGCATCGGTTGTAGTAGATGTAGTAGCAGTAGCCAACACTGGTCAGAATGGCAGGGAGGAGGGCAATTACAGACATGACCGCAGTCCGGGACAGATGATGACAATTAACAAACACATGACGGTGATGATATGCTGGTGTTACCCTGCGGTGACGACGACGCTGATGCCGACGAGGACGATGATGATGATGATGATGATGATGATGATGCTGCTGATGATGATGATGATGATGGGGAGGAGGATACGAGAGGAGGAGGAGGAGGAGGGAGAAGGTGGCGGAGTACCAGCATCAGGAGGAGGAGGAGGAGGCGGGGTACACCAGACTATGGTAATGATGATGATGATGATGATGATGATGATGATTGCCATGCTGAGCGGCGATGGTGACAATGATGATGGTGTTGACAATAGCGCCACAGACAGGTCCTACAGATGAGAGTGCAGGTACCAGAAGCTCCGGCGGCATCAGGAAAGAAGAGTCACACAGATGGCGACAGCCAATCGTCATTCTAGCTAACTTGTTCCTGCACTTGGAGTTTCAAACTGCTGCAAGGGCAATGTCTACGGCTTCGTGCCGATGGGTGACACGAACCCTGACACAGAGGCAGGGGGAGTAGGAAAGCCTGGCCATGGAATTCGCTATCCTTCGAGTGACTAGCCTGGGTCCCAGGGCCATGAATCACAATGGCTGGTGGCAGTTTCGACTGAGGGTTAGCTGAGATGTTTGCTCGCCTAGCAGCCTTGGCAGCTTGAGCTAACTTCTTTGCTTCACAAGCCCTTGACACCAGGGCTTCCGCTTCTGGAAGCAAGGCTACTGGAAAAGCCACCTGGGTGGCAAACCGCACGCCTTGCCTGCTTGATGTAGTCGGGCTTTTGGTACCATTGAAGATGTTCTCGTCGTGAGACCGTCTTTTCCGCTCATGCCGCTGGTTCTGCAGCTGCTGCCGCTGTTTTCTTGCAGTCCTCGCTGTCCTTCTCTTCTGTATAGAAATTGGTAGTTAGGAGAGGCAGGGTCATTTCCAAAAATCATCCGAGGCCGTGGTAATTCAGTGCTACTGCAATGACGAGTGACAATAACAATGATAGGAAGGTTACCCACCACCGAAAAATAGAGTTCCTGTGGTCGACCCGAAATACCAGGTTTTTTTTGTTATATGGGCCTGAGGATCGTACCCTTACATAATTCTCTCCGGTGCAAGGCTCCTTCAAGCCCTTGAAAAACCCCCGTGGACCAGATTTTCAGGTATCACATCTCAGCTCTCTTTGTCGTCGACTTGATGGAGGCGCATTGAGGGGGGCTCTGGCAGGTTGAGGCTCTGCGATTTTGCGGTTCAGGACTCCGCGTTCTCTGCAGGGCCACAGTGGAGACCCCGTTCCCATCGACGCCGAAGCCCTGAACCCTAAACCCTAAACCCTGCACCCTAAGCCCTAAGCCCTAAACCCTAAAGCCCTAAAGTCCCTAAAGCTCCGAACTGCGACAGTTCCGGCGGACCTCCATCGGGGAGACGTTGCGGGGTGTCTACAACCAGGTCGGGGGCTGCCCATCGTGCGGCCGAGACGTGTTGCGACAGGGAGATGGGCAACATGAAGAGACAAGAAACCATAATGTACTATTATCATTATTATTATTATTATAATTATTATTAGTATTATTATTAGTATTATTATTATTATTAATTATTATTATTATTATTATTATTATTATTATTATATATATATATATACCAAAATATGCTATAATGTACTACAAATATTTTATTAAAGTTCTATACTGTAAAAAGCCGAGCGATGCCACTGCAGAAGCATCCACCCGAGATCCAGGCTTCCAGACTTATCGGTCCCTGCGGGTTTCCGAACATCAGAGGTCTCTTGTCAAAGGGTTCAGGGGTTTAGGGGTTTAGGGCTTAGGGGTTTAGGGCTTTGGGCTTAGGGGTTTAGGGCTTAGGGGTTTAGGGCTTAGGGGTTTAGGGTTTAGGGCTTAGGGGTTTAGGGTTTAGGGAGGAATCTGCGCGTCTGCTGCGGTTTTCTGTGTCAAGGCGGCTATGCTTTGGAACTCCCAAGACGAGCCCTTCCACCCCAAGAGCTGCTGCAGCAAACCCGAACCGTCCGAAACCCGGAGCGCCTGAACTCTAACACCTAGGCCGTAAGCCGTAAGCCCTGAGACCGCATGCAGCTAGAAAACAGTCCGAAAGCTTTGAACACGATCGCTTTCCAAATTGTTTTTGTTGGCCCTTCCTTCGCAGTTGAGCCGGGATCCCAACTCGCTGGCGAACTTGGACCAGGACACGGCTCTTGTCAGGATAGTTGTAAAACTGATCATAAGGTTGATAGTTGATGTCATCTAGCTCCAACATGTGCACGGCACTGGTGGGGGTGTTCTTTCTGGAGGCACCAGACTGTGGTGGGATGACGATGCACACCCGAAAATGGCGCGCGATTGCCACTCCGGAAAACTACAAAACCCTACGGTCAAAGTTGCAACGTGTCCCGGCGCCAGATTTCTAATAGTTAGTCATGATGCAGATTTAGCGTGTATGGTCAAGAATTGCTCCTGGTACTGCCCTGGCAGCGTGGAGTTTAGAAGGACCTGCCCAACTTCGCCCAGCACCAGGTGCCGATCTTCACACTGCATGATGCTGAGACACGAATGCTCCAGCAGTACTAACGGACACTGTGCGCTTTTCCCCTAACCTCGTCGCACCCTCATGAAGTGCTACGAAGTGCTGCCAAGACTTTGTGGCTCGCAAACACTGTGCTACACATCAGTTCAGAGCAAGTCATCAGTTGCTAGTGCTGAGGCCCACCGAGTGGTTGTGGTGCGAGACGTGGTGCTCGCAGGTCAGCACAACTGCCATGCGTCGGAACATGTTCATCCGGCCACTATCCAATGAATGCCAGGAGAGCAAGAAGAGTGCCAAGACAATTGACCTCTGCCAGAACCCGCTCACGAAGGACTGTCGAGAAGAAGTGAAACGCTGTGCCGGGATCGAGTATGATGGGGTTTTGCAGAGTTTTGACTGCAATACAGGGCGGTCAGCACGACGAAAGGAGCCCAAGATCGTGATGGCGAAGCGTATCATTTCGGAGTGGCAAACGCCGCCTCCTCGACAACTGCTAATTAAACTTGCGCAACATGGTATCCCCCAAAGTACCATGTATGGAAGCCCTCATGCCGTCTCATGCCTGTTTCCAGGCGCCGGTCACGAGCCTGTTCATAAAAGATGTCGGGGATGGGGTTCTGTGTGAAACAGCCTGCTTAGGGTCAAAAGGCCCTATTCGGCCCTGCGTCGTTGTAGGGAAATGCTTCCATGCTTCCTTTCGACGGGAGTTTGCGCGACTCAAGGTTCCACGACGAAGTGCAGCATCTTCAGGCTGGCATTTCTTTCAAGCACTGGGGCAAAGAATACTAATGTAGGGATGATAAGCGGTAATCATGATAACTACAATAATAAATAATAATGCTAGAACTTTAATAATACCCCCAAGCCCTGAAGCCGCTATCCCTACAGCAGGCAGAGTTCGAGGCAACGCCGTCGCTACCTGAGGGGAAGGCCGGCAAGGCCCGGCCCAACACTTCGGGTAACATAGGAACTTTAATAAGTACCTATACTATTTTGGGGTTTAGGGTTTAGGGGTTTAGGGTTAGGGGATGATCATAAAAGTATAATGGCACCCAAAACCCTTTTCTAATTATTAAGGCCCCTACATTAATTAATGGAAAGAAGAGTCGTTCAAGGACGACACGAAGTAAGAACAATAGTAACTTACAGCAACAACTAGTATTTTTCATCGTAGTTCCAAGAATAGCAGCAACATAGCAGTAGTAGTAATAAACATATTAATCTTAAGAATAGTAGTTAATGGTTGTTATAACTACAAGGGTAGTAGCAGCAATAATTTAATCATAGTAGTATACACACAAAGGGCCGCCTCCGCCCGAAGCCCCTCGGAAGGCTGAGCTCTGATCCACGTTCCGGAGCGGTGATGATCCTCGCGCGCCCTGTGAGCCTTAAGTCGGGTTTCGCGGCTCTGAGTGCTTTCGGCTTGAGGTACTTCCATGACTTCCGCGTATTTCCTGGACAGCCTGTGACTGGTGGTGACGGATGCGCCTCGGGTGCCGACGCTGGGCCGCTACAATCGCGGGCATGCTGTGCCATGTGAGGGCCGGCTCGAGGAGAAGCCGTGGCTCCGCAAGCTGGGCGGCGACTCGTGGAAAACCTAACAGCCGCTTCACGATGGTGCTACTATGCAGGGGAATCCCAGCAGACGGACATCCTGCGTGTGTACGCTGATGCGTTGCGTTTCTGGCGGCTCAATGCGTAGTTGTTTGTTAGGCTGCTCTGTGTCGTAAAGGTAGGAAAAGGCCATGGCTATCGCGACATGACTCTGCTACCATGGGACCTCTGACCTCTGGCCTCAGAAACAAGATAGTCCAAACATGACTGCAGGCCCTTACAGTCCTCTTCCGGATAACATGGACCGACTACTATATATGAGCCCTTCGCATGGTAGATAGTATATGGAGTTTGTTAGACACATCTTATGTCGGCACTTCAGTCGATGCCATGGCGCCTTTGAGCAGAGGCACGTGACGCAGCCATGGCCATGCAGACAGGTGCGCGGCGGCAGGTAGTAAGTCGGTGTCTGCAGGCAGATCATTTGTCTTGCCTTCTAAGGGCACCTGCTGCCACCGCAGCTTGGGGCTCCTCCTGGTGCACGGCGTCTGGACTCCCCTCCGCGCGGTTCACCTCGCCGGGGTTCGCCTGGACACAGCCCGCCGGCCCGCATCGGTGAGCCTGAGTCCAGACTGAAGGCCAGAGTTGCAGCTTAGCTTCGTGGGCCGAAGGTTCAAAGGGGGGATTCGGATAGTGGCTAGTGCAGTTGGTGGTCTTGTTCTCGAAGATGCTGACCCCGCAGGCAGATGTGTCGCTGCCGTCGCTGGCGAGGCGGATTGAGGCCCCGAAGAAGATGATCGATCCGCCAGCTGCGGTGGAGCTGAGACCCCCCACACGGGAGCTTGGCGTGGTGGGGACCGCAGACGTTCTGAGGCGCTTCCGCCGCGACCATGGCCTTTTCGCGGAGCTGAGTTTGGCGGAGCTGGAGGATCTGGCCGAGTTGATTTCCCCTTTGGGCTTTCGACGAGGGGAAATCCTTTTCTTGCGGGGCGAGCCGGCTTCTTGGCTAGGTCTGCTGATGGCTGGGAGAGCCCAGGCCAGCCTTCCCCAAATCGGCAGCGAGCTACGTTTGGGAAACCACCAGGCAGGCGAGATCGTCGGAAGTGCCCGGGTTGCCTTGTGGGAGAGGAGCCATGCTCGACCCTACACTCTGAGGGCCCTGGAGGATGGCTGCATTGCTGTCCTGAGCTTCGATCAACTGGAATCTCTGCGACGGTCGCGGCCTGCCTTCCACCACTCGCTGCTCAGAGTCCTGCTGATGCAACTCGCTGACTCATCAGGCTCTTTCTTTCGCGGCTGTCCCGTCTCGAACCGCTTGAAGTGGAACCTGGCAGCCTTCACGGAACGCCGGGTCCTGGACTTTCTCGTAAGACTGAGAGATGAAGGAAAGCTTCTCCCTTGCGCAGACTATCATTCCTTGTTGGCCTTGGCTTGCCGGCTCCGCGTGGCTCAGTGGCAGCCACGTGTCAGCGTGCTGGCTCGTGGAGAGCCTTTAGAAGGAGCCCTGATTGTGTTAGACGGCAAGTTCACAGGCTTCCGGGAAGCTGGGAGCTCGCCCTCTGTGTGGTTCGATCCCGGAGACGTTGTAGGTCTTGAGTACCTTCTGGGAGGCGTGCAGCCTTGCCCACTGGATGTCTTCGCTGCCCGGCCAACCTTGGCCGCTTTGCTCCTTCCCTCGGATTTGGAGGACCTTCGAAGAGAGTATCCCTCCTTGGCCACGGAGGTTCTGCAAGGCTTCTACAGTAAGCTCTTCTCTGAACTGGCCGCAACCCATCCGGAGCCTCTGCTGCTAGTGGCAGAAGCCAGCGACAAAGTGCAGTTCCAGCCCAGCGAGTCTCCGATCTTCGCCGCCACACCCCTGCGCTTTGCCGGTAACCTCTCGCCCGAAGATGTGCAGATGGCTTTGAAGCTGGCAGAAACCACGGCTCCGACACCGCCGGGGTCTCGGTGTTATTCACTTGTTTCATGAGCTGTTTCTGCACCATGGGCTGCAGGCGCGGAGTCCACCCTGCTGCCCGCGTCACCTCGGCTTTCTCAGACGTCATGGAGGGATCTGCGTTGCGGGACGATGCGGCCATCAGGCAGGATTTGTGTTTTGGTCCCAGCACCAACGAACCGAATGTAGTTCACACTGCGGTTACATGTGGCATCCACGGTGCCCCTGTTTAACTACGAGTACGTATGTTCAGTAGATATCCGCAGCATTCTGAATCGCATTTTAAGCTTTACCATTGATGTTTCATATTGCTCTCATGACCATTGCCAGACCCCCACTACAACCGCTTCCCTATGGGTAGTTCTCTCAATTAGGGTCCCTTTTAGGTTCATTTTTTCAGGGTACCGTGCTATTCTGGGGACCTCAAAAGGGACCCTAATATAGAGCACTACCCACATCACTTCCTTCAGCACGTGGTCCTGACGCAGGCGTTACCTCTCGGATCCGCACGGCTTGACAGCATCCTGGGCAGAGCAGGACCTGAAAAGTGGGGATCCCTCCAAGGCCGCAAAGCCTGAATCCGGCAGCGGCGACTATTCCGACGACAGCAAGTACTACGCTACATTCGCCGCCGCCGCCACCACCGCCACCGCCACCGCCACCACTCCTGCTCCTGCTGCTACTGCTGCTGCTACCAGTGCTGCTACGACCCCGATGATTCTTTTTGGTCGTATCGGGGCTACATGTTCGGATTGGGGCAATCGTGATTCCAGGTGTATATTAAGATGTTAGCTGATAAAATACTGTTGCGACGATCATTGTTGTCATCATCGTCTCTACAAATCCATTGCCTGCAACTAGTATGTAGCGGTAGCTTAACTATATTCCGGGAATCAACGAGTCTGAGCCGCGAGCTTTGGGGGTTGGATGTTGACCCTAAACCCTAAACCCTAAACCGTTGCCAGGAGCCCACGAAAGCTCAGTGGCTACTGGGCTCCTTCCTGACTCAAAAGCTCATGGTGCCCTCCGGCCTGTCTTCCCCTGGGGCGCTCCTAGGGTCCCAAATGGGGGTTCCGAAAATAGGGGACCCTAATATAGTCCCCTAAAGAGTAGGATCCTTATTATAAGGACCCCCAAAATAAGGTACCCCTTATTTTCGGAAACTCCCAAACCTGAAACCGTGAATCTTGAACCCTAGACGGTCGCCAGACCCTCTAAGCCTACAGAATTTTCACATGAACCGCATGGCCCAGGTTGCTTGAGGGTGTAAGCAGGGGAGGAGGCGGCAGGGCACGGGCGGAGGCTTTGCTATTGGCCCGAACAATGGAGCATCAGGGGTTTAGGCTTTAGGGTCTTGGTTGACAGGTCCCTTGCCCGCTTCGTCCGGCGTAGTCCTGTCATGCTCAATTTTGGGGGTGGGTTTGGGGATGGTTTCGGGAAGAAGCCTCATTGAGAGGTTATATAAACCCTGAACCCTTAATCTGCCTGAATCCGGCATCCTGAACGGAGCCCCAACCGCTGAAACCCCAAGAAAAACTGTAAAGGGAGCCCGAAGCCCTGAAAACCTGCAGGGCGCTGGAATTGACTATTCTCGGCACTGAGGATTGAGCCATTTTCGAAGCTTGGATAGGTCATTTTCGGAACTCCTGTACCCAGAGACTCCAATACGCCTTAATTAAGGAATATACCTTAAATCTTATTAGGGAGCCTACTATAATACTATAATTTAAGGTATATTCCTTAATTAAGGGGTATTGGAGTCTCTGGGTATGTCGATTTTCGGAACTCGGACTGACACTTCTGGAAACTGAGGGGGAGATCGGAGATCCGACGATGTTTCAACAGTAGGCTTGTTGATCTGCGGAACTCAGGATGGACCATCGGCTTTACGGTTTGTAGCCGGTTGACAGTTTGCGGAGCTCGGATCTCTCTGAATTCCAAGTTCAACCGGGCTGTTAGCCCGATTGACGCATCCTAGCCAGTCACCAAACAGCCTGTGCTAGCTGACTCCTTTCAGCGATGATCGAGCTCGCTCTTACGGTTTAGGGTCTGGGATAAATTACATAGAAGCCGGAATAAATACCAACATTGCCCGGAAGGGTTCGTTATGATCAGATCTAGAGTACAATACACCCCAAACCCGATTCTAATCATCAAGGCCCGTAGACGAGACGCCAAATCCGAAACCCTAGACCCCGGACCCTTAAGAAGCCCTAAACCCGAAACCCTAAGCCCTCGACCTTTAACTCCTTAGACCCTTAGAGAGAGATAATGCAGGGGCCTTAATAATTACCTATACTATTTGGGGGTTCCTTACTATAACTTTCGTATAATGGCACCCAACACCCTATTCTAACTATTAAGGCCCCTAATATAGAACTTTATTATATATCCCAAAAAGACCCCTTTAAGGATCCCTTTCAAGGAACCCACCCAAACCCTATTCTAACTATTGAGGCATCGATTTTGAATTCCTTACAATACCCTTTATAGCAACCCCTTTAAAGGAAGCCTTAAAGGAACCTTATTCTAACTATTAAGGCCCCTAAACCCTAAACCCTTGTAGAAGCCCTCATAGAACCCCCGAAGGAGCCCTTTAAAGGAACCTCCCAAAGCCTTATTCTAACTATTAAGGCCCCTAATATTGAACTTTATTATAGATCCCCTATAGAACCCTTTAAGGGTCCCTTTAAAGGAACCCGCCAAAGCCCTATTCCAACTATTAAGGCCCTTACATCACTCGGCCAGGAGAGCCATGGAGGCCCTGAGGGCAGAGCCAAGGCTCGGGAGGCCCATCCTTGAATATAGGGGCCTTACTAGTCAGAATAGGGTTCCTTTAAGGCTTCCTTCAAAGGGGTTACTCTAAAGGGTATTGTAAGGAATTCAAACTGGGGGCCTTAATGGTTAGAATAGGGCTTTGGTGGGTTCCTTTAAAGGGTTCTTTCAGGGATCTATAATACAGTTCTATATTAGGGGCCTTAATAGTTAGAACAGGGTTTTGGTGGGTTCCTTTAAAGGGTTCCTTAAATGGTTCTATAGGGGCTTCTATGAGGGTTTAGGGTTTAGGGGCCTTAATAGTTAGAATAGGGTTTTGGGGGCCATGATACTATAATGATAATCAGGAACCCCCAAAATAGTGTAGGTAGTTATTCGGAGGATCAAAAGGGGTTCTGTTGAGTGAAGGTCTAGGGTTCTATAAAGTTTAGGGTTTAGGGTTCTATAGGGTTTGGGGTTCTAGAGGGTTTAGGGTTTAGTGTTCTATAGGGTTTAGGGTTTAGGGTTCTGTAGGGTTTTGAGGTGTAGAGGTTTTGGGTTTTGGGGGTCTAGGGTTTAGGGTTTCAGCTGTCAGGGTTCTATGAGAGGGTTTTGAAAAGGGTGTGTTTCAGGGTTGAATGGGGGATTTGAGTTTCAGGAGTTCAAGATTCAGGGTTTGAGTGCTTGTTTAAGCGGTTCCTTCGGGCATAGATAAGCTGGCCTCACTTTGCAAAATTTCTTCCGGCTTTACGGCCAAAGCTTGGGCTTTGTGTTTTTGGTTTGAGTTGTCGTTTCAGAAGGGCCAGCAAATCAAAACCAATGAGGAAGCAGTTCAACACGCTCATGAGCAGATGACGCATCAAGCGTCACCTTGCAGAATCGCAAGTAGGGTTTGCAGGGCTTGTGATCCGTATTATTATTATTATCATTACTATTGTTATTGTTATTGTTATTGTTATTCCTATTATTACTATTAAGGGTAGTAGTAGTAGTAGTAGTAGTAGTAGGCGCCCCCCCCTACCAACCACCTCTGCTACTAACCCTCTTAACAGCATGTTCGTTTTAGTC
>CAJNDV010033672.1:2347-25654 GCA_905221635.1 Symbiodinium sp. CCMP2456 | reverse complement strand
ACAAGAGGACCAGGGGACCAGAGGACCACGGAACCCGGATGCCCATAAAGCCCTGGCCCTTGAGTGATTTTTTTTTGTTTTTGATCCTTTCATTTTTTAATTATCCGTTTTATTTATTTGTTGATCCTGTTTTTTATTTCGCAACAGCGTAAGCTATGGGGTCTTCAGCCGAAATACGGTTTGGGGCAGATTGGGGCAAGGGCTCCAGCACGTTCCGGGGCGGTTCCGCGATGGGTTCCGGCAAGTTGCGGGGCTCCGCGATACGTTCTGGCAAGTTCCGGGCCAGTTCCGCGATGGGTTCCGGCAGGTTTCGGAGCTGTTCCGCGATGGGTTCCGGCAGGTTCCGGGGCGGTTCTGCGATGGGTTCCGGGGCGGTTCCGTGGGTTCCGGCACGTTCTGGGTGGTGCTGGGAGTCAGCTTTGCAGGTGTTCCTGTGGCCCCAGACCCAGAACCGACATCGAGCTCCCTCAGCCTCCAAACCGACACCAAATGCATCGCTGAACGCGTTTGGCCTGCGTTTCAACAAATCTGGAGCTCCATGCCGTCCTTAAACCGAATTGCCTGGAAAACGCATTTAGGAGCTGCTTCAGCTTTGCTGGTGTTCCTGGCCCCACACAGGCCTCCTGAACGCACGTGGCTATCTGGAGCTCCATGCTGTCCTTAAACCCTAAATTTCTGCTGCATGCATTTTTCAAAGCTTGGAAAACGCAGTTAGGAACTGCGTCAGCTTTGCTGGTGTTCCTGTGGCCCCATACCCCAACCAAAATCGAGCTCCCGAAGCCCCACGCCAAAAGCATTGCTCGAGGCCTCTTACACGCGTTTGGCTTGCGTTTCACCAGATCTGGAACCCCTATACTGCATTTTTCAGGGCTTGGAAAACGCAGTTATGAGTTGCTTCAGCTTTGCTGGTGTTCCTGTGGCCCTATTCCCCGAAGCGACATCGAGCTCCGCAAACCTCCAAACCGGCGACTAATGCACTTCCCGAAGCCTCCTAAACGCATTGGGCTTGCGTTTCAGCAAATCTGGAGCCCCGTCCCTAAACCCGAAATTCAGCTCCGGGGAGCTCAAGGCTTGGAAAAAGCATTTTGCAGCTGCTTCAGCTTTGCTGGTGTTCCTGTGGCCCCATTCCCCGAAGCGAAATCGAACTCCCCAAGCCTCCAAACCGACGCCTATTGCATTCCCGGAGGCCCCCTAAGGCTGGAGGCCCATGCCATCCTTAAACCCGAAATTCCTGCTGCAAATGCTCCAGTTCCAGCCGTTTCAGCAGATCTGGAGCTCCATTCTTTAAACCCGAAATTCCTGCTGCAAATGCTTCAGCTCCAGAGAGCCCCCACAAGTAATGCATTTCTCAAGGCTTGGAAAACGCAGTTAGGAGCTGCTTCACCTTTGTTGGTGTTCCTGTGGCCCTGTTCCCCGAAGCGAGATCGAGCTAATGCATTTCTCGAGGCTTCCTAAACGCACTTGGCCTGCGTTTCCGCCGATCTGGAGCTCCATGCCGTCCTTAAACCCGAAATTCCAATTCATTTTTCCAGGCTTGGAAAACGCATTTAGGAGCTGCTTCAGCTTTGGTGGTGTTCCTGTGGCCCCACACCCCGAACCGAAATCGAGCTCGCTAAGTCTCCAAAACGACGCCAAATGAATTTCCCGAGGCCTCCTAAACGCATAAACCCGAAATTCCTGCTGCAAACGCTTCAGTTCCAGGGAGCCCCTAATGCATTTTGCAAGGCTTGGAAAACGCATTTAACAGCTGCTTCAGCCTTCCTGGTGTTCCTGCGCCCCCATGCCCGAACCGAAATCGAGCGACACCAAATGCACTTCCCGAGGCCTCCTAAACGCATTTGGCTTGCGAATCAGCAGATCTGGAGCTCCACGCCGTCCTTAAACCCGAAATTCCTGCTGCAAATGCTTCAGTTCCAGGAGCCCTTAATGCATTTTTCAAGGCTTGGAAAACCGCATTTAGGAGCTGCTGCAGCTTTGCTGGTGTTCCTGTGGCCGTATTCCCCGAACCGAAATCGAGCTCCCCAAGCCTCCAAGCCGACGCCAAATGGCCTCGTAAACGCATTTGGCTTGCGTTTCAGCAGATCTGGAGCTCCATGCCGTCCTTAAACCCGAAATTCCAATTCATTTTTCCAGGCTTGGAAAACGCATTTAGGAGTTGCTTCAGCTTTGGCTCTGCTGACGACAAGAAGCAAAAGCAAAAAGGGCTTCGCAAAAGGACTGATCTGAACAGTCATTCCAGGACCTTGCCACCTGTGCTGTGGCGGTGTGGTCCAAAGAGCTCTTGCTTGAAAAAACTTCGAGTGAAGAGTTGAAACAACAAACCAAACTTCGGGAGCCAAGCTTTCAGGATGAGCCCTTTTGTTTGGAGCCGGTCTTGCCCTTGCTTGCCCCTTTTGGGGGCGAGCTCGGGGCTGCACCGGTATTCGAAAAGGCAGCGGCAGCTTGAGATGGCGGTGTGGCCCCATCTGCCTGGAACATCTCCACCCGCATCGGTCTCTGCTGCGGGGACACCTCCAGGTTTCCCTGATAGGTGGCAACATTAAAATCGCCCACGCAGTCATCGGCTCGGCCCATCTTGGTGCAGCACTCGTCCCAGCAGTAAGCAGCAGCTTCCACCACCGGCGTTGTGACCTCAAAAGGGTATGGTCTATAGTAGTTGTTGTGTATCATCGCCGTAGACCAGCGTCTGCGGCGGTTCCCCTGGGAGATTCCTTTTCCAGCGGCTCCAGCTGTGATCTTGGCTTTGGTGAAGGCCTCCCTTTCGGCCTTGTCCAGCTCGAACTGGGCACCCCAAACAACCTTGTTCCAGCAATGCTCCCACAACGTTTGCTCTGTTGCTTCGACATCCTCGGGCTTCGACTGGAGCACTTCCATGAGGGGCGGTGTGATCCCAAGGCGCCCCTTGATATTCCCATGTTCATAGTGCGAGCCCATGCCAGAGCATCGGGCCGGTAGGATCTTCCCTCTGTTAGGGCCATGATCGTCAAGGTCTTCCACAAATTTGTCAAGGTCTTTCCATGGAAGTCCTGGTGCTCACTCAAGCACGCCAAGATAAACCGCAGTGGGGCCTCCAATTTCCTTTGCCACTGAGGACTGCTTGGGCTGGAACGTACTTGTTCGAAAGGTGGCCTCGAGGTTCCAGAAAAATACGGATCTTCGGCACCTGCTGTAGCATCCACGAACGCATAAATTCCCTCGCTCAAACCTTTGGGCCAGCCTGATGTAACGAGTTGTGTTCCAGCAGCGTGCTTCTGCAACCGCCGATTTTCACCCGCCATCCAACTCTTCCTTCGCCTTGAAC
Source organism: Symbiodinium sp. CCMP2456 (assembly GCA_905221635.1). NCBI lineage: Eukaryota > Dinophyceae > Suessiales > Symbiodiniaceae > Symbiodinium > Symbiodinium sp. CCMP2456. The sequence goes on along the minus strand of CAJNDV010033672.1, from coordinate 22,353 downwards.
ACGTCGTCATGTACGTTGGCCAAGGCCGATTCCAGTTGCAAAACCATCTTTCTTTCGCCAGGGCTGTGGGCAGGAAGGTTGCCCCCACTGCCCGCGCGCGGGTGCGCCCCCGACAGTTGCGGGTGCCATGGTTTTGCATCTCTCTCTCTCTGGCTGTCGCGCAGAGCGAGCCCACAAGTGAGACCACTCGTCAGCAGCCCTTGAAATGGGACTGACGTGCGGGGAAAACATAAGTCGGCGGAAGCATACGGCATACGGCATGGGAAAACAGTCCAGGGATGCTACATACACGATGAGCATGTCTATACAGGGCTCTTCGTTACCCTTTTCGGGTGAGACGATGGCAGGAGTCAATCGATATTTGCATAGAGCATGGGAAGGCCGTGGTCCCCCGGTTCGCCTCATGTCGGCTCCCCTAGACAGCATTGTGGAATAAATTTCAGGGCTGTATGCTAAGGTGGAGTTGTCGTCATCGAGCATGGGGAAGCATAGAACAAATCATCTTGGTAATAATCCAGGAATGCGCCTCTCTGCAAAGTGCGGGCGGGCGCACCTGCAGTCCCGACAGTCGGTTGGGGTGTTCCAGAAGTTTCCGGCTACAGCGTGTTGGGAGCCACCGTCCCCCGGAGTTGGCTAAACACGTAAGCATAGGAAGCGTGGTCAGGTGGATTAACCATAGGCAGCGGCGCATCTCCCGCGTCGGTGCCGCCATAAAGCGTAGGATGACATAGAACCTCCAGCATATAAGTGTGGGAAATTTGCGTCCAAATCGAGGATATAAGGTAAGGTAGGAGAAAAACTAGGGAGAGCCCATTTTCCACTGCTGGTCAGATCGTAGCGGTGGAACTGAATGTATCGACCTGAATTTGACTGTCTGGTGCAGATGCTCGTAATCAGTCGGCATGAAATACAATGTCAAGCGAAAATCCAAAGGCATTCCAGCAGCCAGAAGGCTGGGTGGCAATCGGCATGAAGATGTCATAATGGCAATCCTAGCAATCTTATTGGCAATCGGAATGAAGATGTCATAATGGCAATCCTTGCAGTCTTATTGGCAATCTTTGGAACAGTCATAATGGCAATGTCGAAGGAAGCTGGTGCCATGGCGGCGCAAGTATGCAAAGGGACGATCCACACTGTCTTGTGCCAGAACCTTTGCAAAACCATGTGGTAGAGTTCTGGTCTGATAACAGCTTTGTGGTAGTTACGCGCGATCTGGAAGACCTGGCGCGTTGTGTTCACCGGCCGGCTAAGCCACTCCTCCATGGCTTGGGGGTTTTGCACCTGCACCCCAAACGTTCCAGCCGTAACTTGGGCAGCTGACAAGTCCTCCAGCAACCACGGTTGCACGTGGGCGCGAACGGTGCTGTCAAAGGTCTGGGTTTCCTCCTGCTCCTGCGGTGTAACCAAGCTAAAGGCCACCGGCGTGGGCGGTCTACCCATTGCCCCGAGCTCAAACCAGACATAGACTGCACTGTTTGCGAAACTGGGTTCGCAACGATAGCGCGCTGCTCCTGAAAGAACGAACAGCGGGATCCTCCATGATGTTGCGCTCGGCCATTTTATCCCTTTAGGATAAGGCGGTGTGGTCGGCGAGCCGACCCTACAAAAAACTCCTGCAACGTGCAATCAGGCACCTGACAGCCGAAACGCCTATCAGCTACAGTAGCGGTGGCAATCGAAGCAGGAGCAGCAGCAGCAGGACTAGTCGAGGTCGTCGTCGCACTAGTCCGTCGTCGTGCTAGTAAACCTGAACTGCCAAAAACGAACTCAACCCGTTAGGCTGGCCAACACCATGCGCAAATGCATGCTTCCGGCAATGAGACTAAACCCTGCTGCAAACCTGCACCGCAAAAAGAGAGAAACCCTAACCCCGACGCCATGCACACCCCTTTAAGCCCTAAACCCGAACCGTGCGCAAACCCTGCCCCCTAAACTCAAAGGCCTACAGCAAAACATGCACACCACAAGCGTTGAACCCTCAGCCTGCCCTGCACCCGAATCCTTTAGGGGGTTACACCCGGCTGACACTCGAGCGTTTCCCGAGAATGTCTCAGTCTTAAACCCTAAAAAGCTACCAAACCTAAACCTGCACGAAACTTGCCCAACGGCTGATTGCCTGATTTTCAAATGCTCGTTCCACTATCCGTAAAGCCTGCTATCGGATACATGCGCAATTTCAGCTGAGAGAGCTGCCAGTAATCATCGGTATCAGGAGCGGCGTATTCGACTGTGATTTTGCAGTTTCCGTTTCCGACCACATTGATATAAACGTGTACTTACATAGGTACTAGATATTGAGATTGCATCTCAGACTGTGGATCTTCAATCTTCGATCTTGGATCTTGACACTTGGATATTAAATACTCGATATTAGACACCATGATGAACCATTGTACGTACTTGTTAGTGCCGAGTTCGTCGACCAGGCATGCAGTCGAACTCTTGGCCTACACATAGGAAGCCGGGGTCTCGTGCATGCTTGCGTAGCGGCTTGCTTGCGCTGGTTCTCTGTCGAAAGACGAACCTTGAAACAGCCAACTGCGAAAGCCCAAGCTATCCCATTTTTGAAAAGAAGGTGGTCCTGTTGAGTCGTTTCGGATCCAAAATATTGTGGATGTCACGGCGATACATTGAGACGTGCGACTTTCCTACGATTTGCCTCTTTCATTTTCTACCGGTTACCCCAAGTCTTCGAGGCTGTCCTGCTGGACGAGGAGCTTCGGGCCACGATCCTTGAAAAAGTTGATGACCGCCTGCCAGGGGAACCTAAACCCAAGCACTGCAAGCAATCGAAAACCAACCAAATAGCTCATCTTGAGTCCCAAAGGATATGGAAGAATCGGGGCCTCGACACCAGAACCCATCACCTGTGTCACCTTCCAGGGACATGCAGGGAATAGACTCACAGGGCGGGATGACTCCAGCTGCGGGAGAGGTAGAGGTTGTTTCCAGCATGTAAACTTTTAGACTGGAAACATGAACGGCGCCACTGGACTCGAGATGACTCGAGGGCCTTGGCATAGCCGTATATTTCGGTACAAGGTCAGGTTCCCCTCTCGGATCCGTGAGTTGAGGTGCATTAATCTGGAAATCTCCAACCCTGTGAGATTTCGTCTCCTCCGCACTAATCCTCGAGAATGCGGTCTTCACTACTCGCATCGATGGACCGCGCGTCAATGGCATGGGGGGAACTTTCAGGTGCAGGCACGACGCCACTCGAATAGATTCTGCCCTGACTCCCATTCGTCGCTGCACCATGTGTGCATTTGTCGCATCGCAGGATGAGGGTGTCTGCGAGCACGGCATTTCAAGATGCTAGAAAAGCTTGTTGCGACGAGAATGGATACTACTTCCGAACTGTTGTCGACCTTTGCATTTTCAGCAGGCCCCCGTGCCGAAGAAAGTACACGCATCCTCTCCAACCCAAAAGCCTGCAAGAATCAACCAACCACACGACCTGCATGGGATCCTGGAAATCGAAACCCGTGGCCGCTCTGTCAGTCAGGCCAACCATCAGGCGTGCTCAAGCCACGGGTCTTAGGAGAAGAGTCCGGTGCGCCTGATACATGAAGCCGCTGTGGCGCGGAGGCTCCACGACGTCCCACTGAAAGAGCTCGCCGCTGGGGATCTGCGAACGAGACGCGAGTCCAGAGACGATCCGGGCCGGCGCCTCTTCCCGCCTCTAGCAGGTCTGATGGATGACGAACCGGCTGTCGCAGCTTGATCCAGTCCAGGAGAAGTGGCCTGGCATGCCCCAACCGACTCCCGTGCAGCCATCTTCTGCCGTTGCCTTAGCGCTGTGCCTCTCGATATTCACCGAGTCCTCTGCGCGGCTTATTCGGTATCGGAGGCTCCATCCATAATCCTGACACCCGGTCTCTTGCTTTGGAGTTGCCCTACAGTGAGTGTGGTGCCGGAGCTTACGGCGGGCAACAACCAACATGTTTAAGGGCACAAAGGAGCACGGCAGGGCGCATCCTTGATAAAGAGGAAGAAGTCTCCCGGCTCAGCCTGGGACCGCTCTGGCACGGATCCTAAACATGCCTGAACTGAAGAAAGGCATGTCAGACCGATGGGCGGGTGATGTCGGAACAGTTTAGTTCTGAGGAACTCCTGAGCCATCCAAGGCCGTGAAAAGCGGCTGCGGCATGGCTGCTACCTTCGGCAGGCACTCTGCAGACACGCACGATACTGCACATCGCTGAACCGTACAGAGCAAATAGTAGGTCACCTCGTCGGTCTTGACTCCGTTGACGATTGCCTGCTCAACCTGGCTGCAGAAACTCGATGACATGCCGCTGCGTGCTGCCACCATCGGTTAATGTCAGCTCAAGATCGCTTACATCTCGCCTCGACCGCGGCAAGCACCGGCGGAAGCAACGGAGGATGCCATGGGCGTTGGTCCCTCTTCGGAGTCTCCTCAACACGGCATGGCACAGAGACCATGTAAAGCTGTGAGCAGGAACTCCTGTATCTCCGGCTCATCCTTCGTCTCCCCACTTGGAAGAGAGCTTCCGGTGAAGAAGGCAGCAAGCTCCTGCTCAGAGCACGTGCTTGGGTGGATGTTCCATGTGTGGCTGAGACCGCTGAGATCTGCTCAGGTCAGTGTCCTTTCCTCTGCCCGTCTGACAGCTCTGCGCTCGGATGCCAGTCAGGAGCTGCGACAGGCGCTTATGGACGTGCGCATGCACAGGTTCATTATGTCCCTTCCACGGCGGCGGTGAGGAAGTTCACCACTTCCGTGTGCCCACGCTCCCCAGCCACGGCTAAAGCTCCCTGGAAGCCAGCAAAGCCATGCCTCAAATCAACGTCGTCTGCCCGAGCTGCCTCTACAGAAGCCCTTGTTGGCAGAGCTTCCTGCAGACCGACCAGGTACTTGACCACCCTCAAATGTCCCTGAGCTGCAGCCAAAGACAATGGGCACCAGCCCTCTACAGTGAGAGCATGAGGATTTGCGCCGCTCCGAATCAGCATCTCCAGCACATCCATGTGACCAGCCTCTGCTGCAAGATGAACAGATCTGAACCCAAGAGCTGCATCTGCAGCATCTACATCTGTGCCAGTGTCCATCAGCCGCTTTATTTCTTTGGCATTTCCAGCCCAGGACGCACTTAGGATTGGCGCGTCAAGCCATCGAACAAAGAGATTGAATGCCACTGACAGGCGTGGAGGGCTCCCTGGCCAAACAGGGTCCACCTCATGCAGCAAGCTCGTGGGGAAGAGCAGCAGCAAGCCAGGGCGAGGAACAGCTTCCACACATCGGCCCGCATCATAAAACCGAACCTTTGCTGCCGGTGCTGCAGTTGTTTCTTGATGCGGGTAGTAGATACCTGATGCAGCACGTGACAGGAGCGGTGGGCCATGCTCGTGCATGAGATTGTGGTGGTCGGGTCTGTTGACGTTAACCCAAAGATGCTCAGGTTGGCAGCTCACGCACAGGTCAGAGCCAGAAAGCCCCGGCGGAGGCTGGGATCGTCGAATCTTGTGCAGGTATCCTACAAACGGAGCCTGCACCAGCAAGAGGAGTTCGGCCAGGACGGGATGCTCTCCAAGAGGCACGTTGCAGCTTTGGAAGCCACCCACGTTGCTGACAGCCCGGCCCAGGCCTTCCGCCTCCAAGGCATAACAGATTTTGGCCAGCTCGTCCGCAAGGCCATCGTTCTGAATCTCCTTCTCCACGTTTCGACAAGACCCCTAGGCCCTAGGCCCTAGGCCCTAGGCCCTAGCGACAATTTGGGGAGTTCTTAAACAATGAACCGTGTGACGAAGAAGACAGATGCCGAGGTTCTGCTTCGAGAACTGAAGCGCTCAGCCAGCGGGATGGCAGCGTAAGCGGCTGCGACCATTTGATTGGAGCTTGTAAAGAGCTCTGTGGGAGGCGAGCGAAGCTATTTCGCAGCTGCAGCATGTTGATCCACCAAGTGGTGAGAGCGCAAAACGCCAATCCAGCTCTGGCTCTCATGACGTCTGAGCTTGCCCTTTTCGTGGCACATTGCACCACAACAGTCTCAGAGAGCCGAACGCAACTTGAGTAAAGAACGAATCACAATCGAAAGAAGCACGAATGTCGGAAAAAGAAGTCGTGCAGTCATAAAGTCGTACCCTAGCTCCTGGGCCTTTGAGGATGTCCAATTGGCTACGGAGCCAGCCGTGCTTTCAATGACCTGTCAGCTCAGGCTCACGGCTAGCCAAGCCGGCACTGTCTCGCACAGATGCAGCCTAATTCCGTGGATTCATGTTCAACCTGCACTTGATCAAGCAATGCATGCACAACCGGGCATCTTCGCTCCCCAGGTACCGACAAAACCTTGCAGTTCAGGACGCTGTAAAGGCTTCGCACTCGACCATGAGCAACGTTAGCAGGTGCTTGCGTGCTGGCCACCCCGAGCTGCTGAAGTCTAGGACTCGATAGAAAGATGTGAATCGAATCAGTTTTCGATTTCCCGAACACGAGACCAGCATGCCCTCGACAACAGAATTGCGACAGCCCATCCGCAGCACCTTCAGCCCTGAAGCCGCGCCGCCCAACAGCGAGGAGCTGGCGGAATGCAGGGCACCCTAGCAGAGCATGGCCCGTGGCAGAGCCGGACGAATCACTGACAAGCTTCGGCAGTCCGGCTGATGGGGCAGCAATCCAAAACGGACATCCCAGAAAGAGGCAAAGGGCACAGACTGCCCGATCTGCCTTGGCACCTGATGCCGCCCCATGCAGCGCCGACGCGGTGGCATTGGCAAGCGTACCCTTGCGGCTGACAGGCAAGCGCAAGCGGGAAAGTGAGCTCTTCAGATGCAGGTCAGCTTGTGGTTACAACTGGTACCCGCAGGACCTGCATGAGATGTGTACCTGCTGCAACAGATAAGATGTGGGATCGTCTCTGCTGGTCTGTTCCTGGGTCGCTGCGCGTTTTGAAGTCCAAGCCACACCGACACCATCCCAGGATGTTTCAGGATGGATCTCCGGAGCACCGAAAAGTGCTGTGTAGATGGCATCCTGTCCGGAACCATTCCGCCGAGCAATCGAACCACTCAAGATACTCGATCCCTTCAAGCCTTCACAGCGAGGAAGTAAAGTGAGCTCCGAGAAGTTCTCCTTCCCTCCACTTCGTCAGGCTCGGCCTTGCTGAATGCCTGCGGTCGCTGCAAGTGCCGCTTAGAAACGATGCAATGAGCGGGCAAGAGACCTGCGTGCCCTCCGGTCTGTGGAAACAGTCCCTGCCGCCTTATTTCCCCCTCTGCATGAGTTATCAGGGCCCCCAATCCGTGCTGTCATGGGCCTGCCCCCAAGCCAAGTTGGAAAGACAGCCCACTTCACAAGAACAAAATCGTCACTGCCAGAACGAATATGCTAAGCTCTCTAGGTTTGTAATTTGTGAGGGACAACAAAGCCACCGCGCCGCAAATGCCCGGGCGCACCTTGACGACCCTGCCTTGCCGAAACCGGCTCGCTGGTGGTGCTGCGAATCCATGACTCCTGACCTTGGCCACTGAGCTTTGTTTCTGGGATGCTCAAGACATGTTAGACAGCTCTGGCCCCTCGTCGCTAAGCAACAGACTGAGACTTGCTGCAGGAAGCAAAGCAACAGTACCACAAGCGCCCACCGGAAAGGCGGCTTCTGCAGCCGACGACGACCTGCAGTGTCCAAACTTGCAGGGTCCGGTGCGATGGCGGGATTCGGCGATCTCACCTCATTTACTCACACCATGTCAAACCCCATGCTTAGCTCGGACCCAGGTCTTCCAGGCACTCTTCGACCATCCAGGCCTTCACGGCCTTCACGTCCCTCCCGCACCCCCTCCCCACCTCATGTTGTTGAGCACCCTCGAATCGTAAGGGTCATTTGAACAAAGTATCGAGATCTGGAAGCTTCTGGCAGCAGCCCGACAACTAGCAAGCTCGCATGCAGCACTGCCTCGACCAGGCGGCATTTTGGACACCAGGACGCAGCCATTCATGCCACGGAGCACCCGCTGGAGTATGCTGTTGCTGGAGTATGCTGGAGTCGGATTCTGTTCATGTTTCCGAGCACTGATCCAGCTCTCGCGGCTGGCAGGGAGTTGACATTGTTCACTCATAGAAGCTGGCTTGAGAACAAAGACAGGATCAACCTGCCTTCAGGGGGTGGGGTGAAGCAGGGGTCCAAGGCTCATGACGGATGCTGCGGCGAAAACTTGAAGGCCTCCAGCGCAGGCGGCAGGCCCGGCAAGTGGCCATTGAGCCTGCAATGCCCTTTGAAGCTACAGCACATACAGTAGCAAAGCCATGAACGCTGCTCAAGCAAAACGCAAACAGCTGCAATCATACCTGCACCTTCTTTTTGCCTCTCTGGCTGTAATCACGACTGCATGACTAGAGCACAACTCAACAGACAGGTTTAAACACAACCCACATGCCAGAGTAGTCGCAAGTCTATCTGACACTTTTGAGCTTTCGAAACTTGGCATCGGTCTCCTTCTTCTTCTGGACACTCTCTCTTCTTCTGCATCTCTAGCACGTGAGAGACTTGTCACGTCCCCCGGCCACCAGAGCCCCTCCGATGTCTGTGGCTTTCTGGGGACGTGAGAGCAGCCCGGGCAAATCAACTGAAGGCAGGCACAACATGACATCTAAGCGAAGTTTCGACGGGCAGAGGCCCATAAAATTCAATCATTCTTCGAAGTGGCCTGTTTGAGTGCATAAGCAGGGGTCAGCAAGAAAGAGAGGGAGAGAGAGAGAGAGAGAGAGCGAGCGGGAGAGACAGAGAGGGTTAGAGTTTTAGTTAGAGTTAGAGTCAGTTAGACTTAGTTTGTACGTGGTGTGAGACGGGGATTGAACCCACAGGACACATCTGGCAGTGATGTCATGTCGGTAGTTTGTGGCCTGTGCTCTGAGAAGCTGTTCAACTGCCGACTGTCGGTCCACTCTCTGTGAGAGGTAGACAGCATTTTGACACGAACCCTCTTGCTGGCAACCGAGGGTAATGGCCGGGTGACTTCCATGTTGGTTGTAGGTGCTGCACCTGTGTCGTGCCAGTCCTTCGTGCCTGCACCTATGCCCTATGCGCAAGCGATGTGACTTGACTGAGTCCTGTGTATAGGTGGTCGGTGGGTTGCTTGGTGTTGTCTTGTAGAAGTGCACTCGCTTGGCGGGTGGGCTGGCACTCGGGGACATGAACCGGTACAGTGCTCTGTCTTCAGACGGCTGCATGCCTTGTCTGCCGCGGCCCAGAACGCGATTGAAATTTCCGCTACACTCCTCATGAATGAAGTCGTGCAACCTCCAGGGACTTGGAGAAATGCCTGCCGTGTTCTCCCTCGCACTTGTCTCCCCGGGTCTGCCATGTCGGAGCCACCGCGAAACGGAGGGAGGCCCAAAAAAGCACCGAAACAAGCGAATTTATTCTTTCTGCTCCTTTCCGATAAGCAGAAGCTCACATAAGGCAAGAGCCAGCTTCGCCGTACCAAAGCACCTTCCACGCTGCCTGCATCAACTTCAATGACTTTTGCATCGCTTCGCATCGCTTCGCATCCTGCATTGGGACAACGCGGCATGGCCAAGGCGGCCAAGGCCCGCCTGCTGTGCTTGGCGGCATGTGTGTCGAGGCTCCCGGCGCGATGTAACCCGCCACGCGCGCTGCATCCTTGGTTTCAGGCTCAAGATCACAAGCCACCTGGGCGATGTATAAACACCGCCTTGCACAAGAGAACAACCTAAGGTTCAGTGACACGACAGTGCGACGCACACACCTCTCGGCCCTCCCAGCTACCTGTGAGACACCACGAATACGTGCTGACAACTTACAGGAAAGACTGCAGGAGCTCATAAACTTGCCTGGTTTCGTGAAACAAGCTTCGCCCCGTGTTCCGACGCACGAAAGTCTGATCCTGTGGCCCCGACTAGGCTCGGAAGTCTTTCGAGAGGTCTGGAATTCAGGTTCTAGCGCCCTCTATGCTGCATCCGGTGCCATTCATGAATTCGGTTCTCTGTAATGAACAAAACAGAACGGCCAAGGAGCCGAAGGAGCTTCAAGCAGGCGGCAGCCATGGCTCAGCATGCAGACCTCCAAAAGCTGCCAGGTTCACTGAGTCCGCCTAGCTGCAATCAGACTCGGATCAAGATGGATGAACTGTGGTTACCTGATGCCCACCAGTTGGGGACGGTGCCACTCCATGTCGCATGCTTTGCCTGAAGCAATCAAGTCTCGGCATCGAAGTCCCGCCTCTGCATAGCTGATGTTGCTGTCCAGCCTCGGAACTGCCCAGGAGGTATCTGTCGAAGGCGACTGGACGATTTAAGGCGGAAGCTCTTAGCTCAAGCCCCAGCGGTCTTTCGAACAACGAGCCCCGATCTGGTGGGACCCGAATACGGAGACAGGGACGCCGGGACACCGGATAAACGTGAAACAGGAAACTGGTACACCGGGGTCACGATACGGAGCACAAGGGATACCAGGACACCGAGACTGCAAGACCGGGACACCGAGACACCGCGAACCGACACAACAGACCAGCAAGCTGGAACACCTTGAAATGGACACATCAGAGCACACAGGATAAACTGCACGGTGAAACACGGAGACACGATGACGGCGAACATGGTGAAGTTTTGGACATGAAAATCACACGAGCATCAAAACACCGTGACAACGGGACAGCCTGGATCTTCAAAAACCAGGACCCGGACGGTACCAAACCTGCATACCGAGACAGCCAGTGACCGAAATAGTGGGACGCTGAATGTGGGACAACTCGGCGTGACTGCGAAACACTGCATGGCAGACAACGAATGAGGAGCTTAGAGGACGAGGGTGATGATGATAGTAATGGTGCTGATGGTGATGATGATGAGGGTGAGCCGTCGGAGGAGGAGGCCAGGATCAGGAGGAGGATGAGGATGAGAGTTTCAGAAGACCCTCTTTTTGTTGGTACAAATGAGGTCTTCCCGCGTCAAGGTTAAGGTATCAGTTGTGTTGGGGACGGCCGAAGCCCCTTCGAACCCCTGATGGAAATACCGAGAGCTTCAGAAGGAAGACCTGGTAAGAACTAACAGTGTTGATCTGACAGTATGCAACATGCACCGCTCAAGCCGGCGTTTAGGAACTCGGATGTTCGGGTGTTGCAAAGCTTGGGAGTGTACCCAGGTTCCTGCTGGATTTTCCTCTCATGACTTGGCAAAAAAATCTTGTAGTTGGTGCCTTTAAAAATATGACACACCCGTAGTGCTCGAGGAGGCAAAGTATCATACTCTACTCAGAGGTAGCGGCAGCCCCATGGGTTCCCCGACGTCTGAGATAACGTTCTCAGTCCGGCTGTCGTCTGCGCAGCTTCCTGAAACTTCGCACTTTCATGCACCCGGGAAACCAGTTGAAGCTTGAGTGCGGTGTATGCATGGCAGTGCAGAGTTGCGTGTACCATGCGTGCCTGAAGTCTGGCGGCTAGGGACAGCACTGCCAGCGAAGCCGCAAGAGCCTGGCAAGTTCAGGGCAGCGTGGAAGATCAGTTTGAATTTCAACTTCGGGCAATGTGGAGAGAAAAAACATGAGTAGGAGGAGGAAGAGGAGGAGGAGGACGACGAGCAGGAGGTTGACAAGTTGGCTCTGGCGAAGTACTGCTGATAACCTCCACACATCAGCAGCGCACGATGTTGTCCAAGAACGGGTCAAGAAGCAGACAGCTGCCTTGCAGCACACGAAGAGTACAGTAGCAAAACTGCTGGTCCCTCAGACTCAGTACTGCAAAAGCTGGCGGAAAACACTGAATTCGTGGGCAAGTCGCGCTCTTTGAGCAGCTCTTTGGCCCATGGAGGCGTACTGCATCTGGGCAAGTGGTCAGTTGGACCGTGGTGCCTCCGCAGCATCCAAACTGGCAGCACTTTGTGCTCGCCTGACTGCGCTCTGCACGCAAGGATCTGGGCGGCGTCTCCGCTCAACTGCACGGCTATTGAACAAAACACCTCCAGGCCAGACATCTCTTCACTACCGCTGCACTTCGGGGTCGACGCCCAGACGCACTTTCATTTACTCACGAGCTTCACGGAGCGAAAGCGAGTTGCCCTGAAACAACTAACTTCTCTTCCGGACGAGTTTCCACGAAAGCAACATTATCTATAATCTCTTACGACACCACAAGCGTAAAAGTCGATCCAGCTGGCTCTGGAAAACACTTCCAGTCAGTGGAGACGAAATATGACTTAACAGTCGTGTTCCGAATTCCTCCGTGGCGAAAGCTTTGGCTCTCACAAGGGCCTATACTCCGTTGACTTGAGCACCGCGGAATCTCTCTAGAGACTTCAACACCTGTGCACGCACCAAGAGCTGCGGTGCGGAAGCACCGCCGTTGCGCTTAATAGCCAGCACTGCAGCATCGTTACGATGTTCCTCATAGTCACGAGCGGAGAATACTCTCATTAGCTTGTCCTCGTGCATGATTTCGAACCCGCGGCCCTGCTCGAGGCATTGATGGCTGCGAATGACCAGGCCAATCCCATTCAAAGCACAGAATGTCTTGGTAACATTCCAACCAAACTTGACTGCAGATGCATTGCGGGGTGAGCTGTGAACACCAAACACCATGGCAGCCTCCTGCATAGCCTCATCCTCTGGTATAGGATCCGACCACAGTATGTTGTAAAGCCATCTCCGTTCTGGCGCGTGGAAGTCTTCCGAGTTTAGAGGCCGGCGAACGCAAGAGAGCTCAGCGATGGTCCACTTCCCATCTCCAAGTCCACCATGAACTGTCAAGATCTGGTCATCGATTAAGCAGGCCAAAGGCAACCACTCGAAGGCCTCACACAGTGTCATATAGCGATCCCCCAACATGCCTTCAATAGAAATGCACACCCAGAACCGCCAAAGCCCCACACAACAACTCGTCCGAAACTCCTGGCCTTTTGGAAGAGTTGGAAAGTCTTGGGACCGTTCGCAGATCCCAAGCTCTCCTGGCATTCCTCTTCGAAGCCATACTTGCCTGAAACGACACCAAGGCAAGCAGAGCCTAAGACCCGAAGTGCATTTGCACGGGTTACAGGCGAACGTAAAATCACGCATTGCTCCTGTAGGCTTGCTTGTGGGCACAACCCATGTCACCGAAAATTCGCCTACATCCCCGATACCCTACCAGACCACGATAAGATTCGAAGCCTGTGTATTCAAGGGGTGAGCTCTGCTCTTCCTTAACCGTTGGCCGGCTGGAAAGTGTTAAGCTAGGTCTCGATTCATCAGCAAGTCTTCATGGTTTCCTCGCACCAGCCAGACATGCGATGGGAAGGTGAGCTTGAGGGCAAAGAGTACTCCGACAACCTGCACGAAAGCCAGAGCAATTGCACAAAGCCAAGAATGCTGAGGGACACTTCAAATTCAAGGAAAGAGCCTCTAGGTGAACATGATCAATGTTGGATCAGTTGACGAGCCTCCAGCTGGTGAGCACCACGATCAACGAAATCTCCGTTGAAAACGAAGTGCTTGTCGGCTCCAGGGCTCCCATACGCATGAAACAGCAGCAGCATATCACGAAGCTGACCATGAATGTCGCCTCGGAAGCTGACATTGCCATCTCACTCGTACCTCCAGGCTCTGGCCGAAGGCCGTCACCACACTCGCCTCCCCTGCTAGGTATCGGCGGCTCTCTTTCTTGCGGGAGCACAATATGAAGTGGAGAAGTTGAGGTCTCTGCGCAAGCCGACAAGGTGCGAGATCAACTGAGCAGCACACCAAACACTTTGCAAGGCTGCGGTACTTGCACGACTGTGGGCTCTGTCTGCATCAGCTGTCGAACCCCACTGGCCAGAATCATGAGGGTGTCCGTGTAGTCTGCACCTGATGCAGCCCAGTGGTTGAGTCAGGATGCATCAATTTTCAATCAGAAGACTGCCACGGCCGTTCCTTCAGTGAGGCAGCCGATCAACCACTTGTTTCTTACGGCTCGTTAGATGGAATGTCTTACAAACATACTGGCAATAGGACTGCAACAAGTCTGCTGAGGGGCTGAACAAGAAGTTCATTGTGTCTTCCTGCCACTCACCATCATTCATGTCGGTTTCCTCCTTTCCAACCTAAGCTACACTGAACGCAGGTAAGGTTCGCAGATGTTTGAGACAGAACGTGCTGTCAACATGCGCCAGAATCTGCCTGTATGAAGCGCAATCAAAGAGACTCGCTTCACCAACTCCTCACAGGGAGAATCTGCAAACGCCGTATTAGAGCCGCAAGCAGAGGACGGTTCGCTGCAAGAGTCTTTCTCGGGGGCCGGGGTCCCTGCAGTTGAGACGAAAGTCGCTTCCTGCTGCAGGATGTCCCTGAGCATCCCTACAGGTAGAGTCTTCGACTAAGGCGATTGAGGCCTAAGCCTTTGCCGATGTGGCCCGGAAGTTTGACCAAGCTTGAGGTGGTATCACACATTCAAGTTGCGGAGCCTCGCAAGATCTCTCTCAACGAGCTTCTATGTGAAATCCTAAAATTCAATCATCTGGGCTCTACCAAACTCAACTACCGAAACCATGAACCCATAATGCCTTAAGCCGGAAACTGGCTTGCTTCAGAGTGACATCGGCATACGCCCTGCAAGGTTCTTTGGACTTGAGAGTAGTGGGAGAGATATGCTACTCTTTACGATCCGCTGGGCTCCCCCTCCTGGAGTTGACTCACCACGGTGGCAGCTCGACGAAAAACGCCACGGCCAATAGCTCTCGAGGGCGGCCTGGAGAGTTTATGCAGACTCTGACACTCTGACACATTTCACCCTCTTCTAAGGTCTTGGACTCATGAGGTGACGGCATGGAGCGAAGGCTGGGTGCTCAACACGCTCGCACGAATTGGTCTGCAAGGTGCGGTCTATCCGAATCCAATACTCACGGCTCATATAAAAGCAAGTGCCAGAGACGCTGAAAATCCCAAGTGACTGAGGCGTTCTTAGCATTACGGCGCAAAAACAGTGGCATTGCTAAACACTGGCAAAGAGTCGTGGCATCCTTCGAGACAGCCGTGAAGCGGTTGATATAGGTGCTGCCATGAAGGGCGACGGCTAGGAGGCCCAGTTTGCGACCTCACTTTCGGAACTGCAACTCTCGTGCAATCCAGATAACGTCACACAATCTACTCACAGAAGCCCAGCTCAGAGGACACCCCCCAGCGAAGTTTGACTGTGGATCGTTTCAAGGACTGAGAAAAGGTCTTACCACAACTCAAACGTGCCTTTTGAAACCGCCAGGCTCTGCCACAGTGCGCTCAACTTGCAGGGGCGGCAACTAATGAAATCTGTGCTGAGCATCTGGCAACTGTGGCCGCACGGGCCATGACATCAAAGGGAAGAGTGCACACGGCACCAGCCGGTAAGACTGAAAAAGGGACACCATCTCCCAACGAAAGCCGATCCGCTTCGAGACACCGAAAACCATAAGGCTTGGATGACTGATCCCACAAACAACAGCTCTCATCAACACGGCTCGATGGTGCTCTTCAAAGTTTCAATGTGGTTCAGTGAAAGTGTACTGCATAGGCAGCTCTGCATGTCACTGCGGCAAGGCCTGCCAGCCGCCAGCAATGAAGCACAGTAACAGCAAGCCAAGCCGGGGAGTATGTCCCGCTTGACCATGCCATTCAAGGGGGGAAAGACAAGCTTGCAAGAAAGCCAGGAATTCAAGCTTCAGTGCAAACCCTGGCAAGGTCTGGGCCTGCACGACAATGCAGTTCAGCATTACACGTAGACTGTTGAATCGTTTTCCGCCTACGACTTGGATTGTCGATGCGTATGTTTCTCAATTGAGAACACACAGTAGAAAGTCGCATGAACATGGTCTTATACTGGCATAGACTGACCTGTGCATCGACGGCATTTCTGTAGCAAGTATGGCACATATGTCCGTTGGGCGCTTTCAGGTTGTTCTGTGGCTTTTTACAAAAAGCAGGTTGTTCGAGCGACGTTTGGTGGTTAGTGGGCGACTCCCCAAGATCGGCTGCGACTTCATACCATCGGATGGCACGCTCTCGTCCCGTCCATCCTTCGCCTCCGCGGTGACACAGTCTCTAGAGGCGAGTGCCTGGGAAACACTTCAAGCGCCTATGCTAATGATGCCCAGGAGGCCAGTGATGGGCTGAGTTTTATGGATATTGAATACAGGACCAGCGATATGGACTTGAAGCAACAAAGACCGAGTAGGTGGCCTCGGAATTGTGTGCAAATTCTGAGCTCCGGACGCTTACCGTGCTGCCCTGGCCCCTTCATGCGGCACCACAGAGCTTTGCCGATCAGCACCCCCCAGTTGGTGATCGCATCTTGCTCACCATGCCTCGGAGCAATTGAGCCATCTGGCCATCAGTGGAGCAAACGAGCGGAATCACGCGGTGATGCACAATCAGAATCTGATTGTATACAGGTTGGGGGTGCGCTACTGTGCCAGTCTGCAAATGATTCATGCACTGACTGCCCACTAGCGTTGCTATTGGGACGCGGACCAAAAACATGAGTCTTTACAGACAAGGATGATAAGATTCAACAAAAAAGCAATAAGTTGAGCAAGGTTATGGCGTTGCATTGGCGGGAAAGTGAAGAAACTGCATCCAAGGAGCACTTGACTGACACTTGCTGAGTTGGTTCCGTCGGTCTGGACAGATTCAGACGCTGACGAAGAGCCGCTGTCTGTGTCATTCCTGGTCAACTTGCGCCTGGACCGCAAGACGTCGCCACCCATGTCCTTCGTGACCTTCGTCCTTGTTGCTGGATCGTATTCATCCTCAGGGTGCTTAGTCACGGATGCGCGGATGCCAGCCGCCCCCTCCTTTTACGTTTCCGGCATGCTTCTCTTTGCGTTTTCTCCGGTGCATGTCGAAGTTACCTTCCCTTCTTGCTTCACTTATCTCTCTTTGTCTGTTTGTCTCTGTCTCTGTCTGTCCGTCTGTCTGTCCGTCTGTCTGTCTGGCTGGCTGGCTGTCTGTCTCTCCCCCGCTAGTGTCACAGTGTCACATCCCGATTCCAGATGTTCGGTCTCTATGTGAAGCCTTGAATGAAGTTTGATTTCATAGCCACGAAGTACCTTGCTGAAAAGGACATTCCCCACCTCCTACGGTCGAAGCGGCATTTCCCTTCTTTGCTGAATGTCAATCAAGGTTCGTACTCCATCTGAACGGTGATGTCCTCAGGCACGTCACAAAACATCGACAAAATAAGAGACGCACAGAAGCAAATCACAAACTACATTCACAAGAACCCACAAGTACTTGTTCTGGGAGCCAGAACCAATTACACATGCCTCACATCATCTGTTTGGCACAGCGCTCCTAACGTCTTCCGTTCTCCAGCTAAATGCTTGGGTGAAGCCGGTTTGCACAACTGCTCCTTTTCCGAATCAGGGAACTGCGAGGAGTGTATGGAAAGACATGGCTTCCGAACTCGTACTTTCTCAGCAGCTGTGCTTCCGAGCTTCGACGACCTGCTCACCAATACCCGGTGATGGATAACAGCTGCTTGCCGCACTTTCTGTTCTCGATCCAAGCGCTTCTGGCATGGAGGATTGTCTCGACAGCCTTATCCGCGATCGTCATTATGCATTACTGTGCCCGTTCAGTCTCGCCATGTCTGATCCCCATGCACCGGAAACTAGAGAGCAATGCGTCACGCAAACTAATGCGAGTTGCTCGTTCGTAGCCATGTCTGCTGACAGCTTCGATCTCGCTCGCCATTGCAATCCCACCGGAGAGACCTGGGAGGACCGATGTCTTGCCACTCACCATGTCGGCATGCGTTTACATGTGCAGAAAGAAAGTTGGCAGCTAGGATCAGCTAGTGCTGTTGGCACCTCCACGCTGGCCGGCAGAGTTCCGGAATCTGGACCTTCGCCCGAGAGCTAATGTAAGCTCGATGTTCAGAAGGAGTCACTGTTTACCAAAACCCGACATTCCAATGGGGTAGAAGTAGTGGCAAGCCTAATGCCTCAAAGCGAGAGTGTGCTGCAGAATTCCCAAATCCGAAGGGTTGTCTCGTTGTCAAAACGACAAACCGTCTAAGAAGTTAATCGTTCCCCTAGTTTCCCCCAAAAGTCGAGCGACTCATCCCCAACACCCAAAGCCCGCAACGAGATAGAACGAGTGAGTGCTGCAGAGTCCGGAAAACGTAAAAAGGAGCGGCTCAGTGTCAAAAGCTTCAACCTAAACCCTAACAGGAAGCATTCGTCGGCTCTTCCACTTGGAGGATCATTTTCAGAATCTCGCCTAGCCTATTTCTCGGCCCTTTCTGTTACGACTCCGGCCCGTCCTGTTTCTGGCCATCTTTGCCAACCCGACTCGTGTTTCCTGACCTTCCGTCATGCTTTCGGGGTGGGTGTTTTCAGCAAGCCTGACCTACTGACCTACCGTTGGCGTACCGAACATCCAAGCTACCCTCAGGCCTCAAAACCCGACAACCCGAAAAAAGCCTAAACCTTACATCCCTGAACCCTAAACCACGCAACCCCGGAAACCTCAAGCCTTGCATCGTGATACCCAAACCATAAAACCCCAAAGCCGCAAAACACCGAATGTTTTAATGGGTTGGCGTTCGAATCGCGAGGGCTTGAGTCGCGCACTCGAACCTTTCGTGTAATTCAATCCCTGGTGCTTCAATCGCATGTGCTTGAATCGCATGTGCTTGACTCGTGGGCACTTGAGCAGCAGTGCTTGAATCAACGGCTCCAACCCGGTCCAGTGATTGAATCGGTTTTTGCCTGCTCATGGTTCATAGAGATGCAGCAGAGACACTGGGGGGCGCTTCCACGACCTGGACTGCAGGAGGAGCAGGTCCGACACCGGCCCCACTGCCCACCAGCTGAAAAGGTGTTGACCTCGACAACACGAGACAAGCAAACTTTCACGCTTTCATGTGGCACGCTGCTCCCTCCAAAACTTGCTGAGCAGAGGCACCGTGAAGAAGCCGGCTGGACCGGGCTGTCCAACTCCTGTAATTCCACGCACAATTGAATGTTCAAAGACCGTTCAGGCAAAACAGGGCCGTCGTGCTGCCTAGTCGACTGACTCGAATCGGAACGACATCATTCCACCTTGATCTGGCCTGAGCATAAAAACGAAAAAAGTGTAATATTTTCTTTGGAGCACGCGCATCATCCGAAGGGGACCATCCACAACAACATCCGCATTACCGAGACGGGCAGGGATCCTTGCAGTTCATACCAACAACATTGCAGCAAACAACATGCTGCGAGGCTCCTGGGCTGCACATGCTCTTTTTGTCGATATTGACGCCACCGTTTCATCCCCAGCCAAATGCACGTCATCGTCGACAGCCGCATCGTGTCCACCAGACTTCACTGAGCAATGGCATGACCTCCAGCTTGATGGAAAGCCAGACCTGAGAGCGTGTAAGAAACTCAGGCCGGGATATGCTGGGATATCGAACCATCAAGCAACCACCTAAACCAGCACGACTTAGGATGACAGCGATATCATCACCAGCACTACGGCAATTGGAACACAGTGCACAGACAACTGCCCTTTTCCGCGAAATTATCTGCTCATCTGCGCCCGCAACCCTGCACTCCGTGCAAAGGCTGCTAAAACCCTTCCGGGGTCATTTGGGCTTCGCCCAAGCGACTCCTCCGCTCAGCGCCTGCGACCCTGCACTCCACGCCAGAATACGCTAAGCTGCAATGCGGTGAACAGGACTTCGTCCTTCGACAAAACGACTTTACACTTGCAAACAGTTTGCCCACATAGACTTAGTCACTCCATAGTGATTGGAGTGAGAAATCTCTAACTCTACAGACGCGCGGCAGTCGTTGCCACAAGGAGTACCTTGTTGCGCGTCTACACCTTGGTTTCCTCAGCGGCCTTGATCTCTGATGTCACCTCTTTCGGGCCATGGAACATGCCGCCGTGCTCCGCCCAGTAGTAGCAAGGGCTGAGCAATGCCCAGAACATCACGTAGCCGGCGTGCACTTGGAAAGGAAGCAGCGGATCATCGATGGGCCGGTAGAAGCAAAAGCCTGCAATGACAGCTCCCAAATTCCCTCCAGCCCCCACAAGGGCAGACACAACGGCCAGCTG
>CAJNDV010033671.1:0-27656 GCA_905221635.1 Symbiodinium sp. CCMP2456 | reverse complement strand
CCCTATAAATCCCTAGACCCTGAACCCTAAACCCTATAAATCCCCAACCTTGAACCCTAAACCCTATAAATCCCAAAACCCTGAACCCTATAAATCCCTAGACCCTGAACCCTAAACCCTATAAATCCCCAACCTTGAACCCTAAACCCTATAAATCCTAAAACCCTGAACCCTAAACCCTAAACCGAACCCTAAACCCTAAACCCTAAACCCTAAACCCTATGAGTCCCTAGACCCTGAACCCTATGAGTCCCTAAGTATGTTTGCAGCGGCCCAAAAGGCATCGCCTATGCAGGGAGGAGGGTCCGATCTCCGGATGTGGGTCCTGTAAGGGGCCTTAAGAATTGGAATAGGGTTCTGGGGGGTTCCTTTCAAGGATTCCTTAAAGGGTTCTATAAGGGCTACGGTAAGGGTTTGGGGTTTAGGGGCCTTTATAAGTAGAATAGGGTTCTTGGGGGTTCCGGGTTCTATGAGGGCTACGATAAGGGTTTGGGGTTTAGGGGCCTTGATAAGTAGAATAGGGTTTTGGGGGGTTCCTTTCAAGGATTCCTTAAAGGGTTCTATAAGGGCTACGATAAGTGATAAGGTTTAGGGTTTAGGGGCCTTAATAGTTAGAATAGGGTTTCGGGGTCTATTATGCTACAAATTATAATAAGGAGCCGCCAAAACCCTATTCTAATTATTAAGGCCCCTGCATTAGAAGGTTAGGGAGGATTAAGGGCTGGAGTATCTTGGGCTCTTAGGGCTTCGAGGGTTTTGGGGTGTTTAGGGTTTTTGGTTAGGGTTCAGGATCTAGGGGATTAAGTTTCAGGTTTTAGGATCTAGGGATTTGGTGTAGGGTTTAGAGGTTTAAGGGTTTTAGGTTTACAGGTCTTTTCTGATCAGGCTTTCGACCATATAAGTTTTATAAAGGGCTGAGGGCGCATGGAATACAGTTCTGTGCATGTTGTGCCTCGGGTGTTTCTAGGGTTGCTGCAAGTCTGCCTAGACCTTGCAACCCCAAAATCCGCAGCATAAAACCTTGAAGGTTAAACCCGTACTAGCCTGGACACTTTAAAATCCTGATGATCCGTTAAAATAATCTTCCAACAGCCTTGGAGGAAGCCTGAAGCCTGAACCCGAATACACACCTGTAGAGATCTCCTTTAAACAGACGCTTGTGATTCCCATATGGGTAGCTTTCTAAAATAGGGTCCCTGTTGGGGTGCTTTTGATAGGGTGCCGCACGATATCGGGGACCAAGAAAGCCCGCACAGGACATCCTTTAAAAACACTCTTGCTGCCGGGTGTTTCGGTCGAGGCCTCCCTGCATCAGGTCCTTGAGTACTGCATGCCTCTGCTGAAGAAACGGCGTTTTGCGTGGGCTTCTAAGGGGTCCATAAGGCCAAACCTTTGTTGGCAGGTCTAATATAGAAGCATAATAATTAACAATATTATTCCTCAGCGTTCCTTATTATATTAATACTATAAAGGGGCCAAAACCCTATTGTAATTATTCAGGCCCCTACACTAAGCTTTCCTGTTTTGTTGGGATTGCAGCAAAGGAACCCAAACTCGCACTGCTTATTCATGTCCGTTATAGTGGCATGTCAGCAACGGTATGAGGCACCAGTGCATAAGACCACTTATCATGTCCGGGTGTCAAAGCCCTGTTGCAGGTGGTACAACTTCCTTTAGGGTATCATGGTCTGCAGAACGCAGATGACTCTGCAGCCAGGCTTGGTGATAATGGAGTCTCTGTCTATCATGCTGGTAGCCTAAACTCTCAACCCTAAACCGGTGTGTCACCCGCCGAATCGACGGGTGTGTCAGACTAAGGGAAGGTGTGCAAAACCATCTCTGCTTTGGAAGTGGCAACACTGAAGCTGTGGACCTAAGGATGGTGTTATATTACATTCTATTATACCATTATTTCACTTTGTGCTACATTATATTCCATTACATCACATCAACCTGCGTTACCTTACATGATATCATCTTACATTAGATTGCATTACATTTCATTACATTATGCTATATTATATTACATCATGCTGTGTTGTGTCACATCATGTTATATCTTATCACATTACTATATATATATATATCCTTATCTTATACCATATTGCATCATATCATATTCTAGCAAAACATAATGTTATTATTAATATTACTACATGTTCATATTGTACTGTATTATTCCTTATCATATTACATCATACTATATTGCAGCTTACCATCTTATATTACATTATAGTGTGATACAATGTTTTCATTATGTTATGTTATAATGTATACTTTGTATTGTATTTTGCAACATATATTAGGTTTTTATGTTATATATTGCATAGTCTTGCACATTATTACATGCGTGATATATTTCTGTTAAATTTGAAGTTTATGTCATATGATAGAATATAATGTAACAGAATGTGATTCAGTGTCTTAAAACATAAAATTACATGTATTATTCTTGCGGTGGTGGTGGCGGCAGCAACAGCTGCAACATTTGTCACCATCTTCGTGACTGGTGGTGGTGGTGGTGGTGGTGGTGGTGGTGGTTGTCATGGTGGCGGTCAGTGGTCAGTCGTCGTCGAAGTGGTAGGAATAGGGCTACAGCACTAGGAGGAAGTATGGCTGTTTCTACCACTGACACTGCTAATCCTCCTGTCCAAAGCCGGTCCTGCTGCGGCTTTTCGCATGGCAATGATGAGGAGAACTACATGGTGCCAGTACGCTGTGATGATAGGAGGATGCAGTTTCTGATGCACAGATGCAAATCCATTCCGAAGGCCACCATGATCAAGAGCCTGTGTGCTGCAACGGACCTGTTCCCAACGGTAGCGGCTACGATGCCAACAACCATCCTCCGTGACAGCTTGCAACCACAAGTGTGGCCAGTCACTGCAGTCCACTGGCATCCCACCCGATTCCTCGTACACTTTGCCCCCCCCCCCCCCCCCCCCCGGCCTTCCCCCGCTGCGCCTTCGGCGTGGTTTAGTGTTGCCTGGCGCATACTCTTTCCAGCAGTCCCATGGCGCCGGAGGTGCATCTGGCAGGTTTGAGAGCGGGCTTTGAGGCTTTAGGCTTTCAGGCCCAGGATATATCGTATCATGTTATATTGAATTCAGTTCTATTTTATTCTATTCTACTCCATTCATTCTATTCTATTTTATTCTATTCTTGTTGAATATTGTATTATATCATGGTATTAAGCTTTATTAGTTGATGTGTATTATACTTGGAGAACATGCTACTTTATTACAGAGTAGTGACTTTGCTGGGGGTGTGAGGCGAGGCTCAACGCCTTGATCAGCAGGCAATCGTGATGATGTAGACTGTCAGGCTAAGCTGCGGCGGTGTTTGGCTAGAGAACAGTTGTTGGCCCAGTTTCAGCCTCAAAGACTCCCAGCAGATAACCCTAAACCCTAAACCCNNACCCTAAACCCTTAAACGCTAAACACAGGTCAATACTAGAATCCTCGAAGCCTGAGGCTGCAACGCGGCCTAGGATCGTACTGGTCTCCTTCTATGCCTTGTCCCGGAGATTCTAAAAGGGCAAACCCTAAACCCTAAAANNAACCCTAAACCCTGAACCCGAAGATGGTGTGGGGTTCAGGCGCTTCGTCTGCGAAGTCTCAAACCCTTCCGGACCCCTAAGGTCGAGTCAGCTTTGGAGTTCAGACTTAATAGTGATAATCTACTATTAGTAGTAATATCAACAGTAGCAATAGTAGTAATGATAATAATGGTAAGATTATGTCTTCCCCCTTCCTGCGAGGTGAAGCCACACCCCTACCGGATCTTCGTGTCGGGACTTTCCAAGACACATGCCGGAGGCCCAGGAGTCTCCTTCTTCCCGGTAGCTAGGGTTTAGAGTTTAAGGTTTTAGGGTTTAGAGTTTAAGGTTTTAGGGTTTAGGGTTTAGGGTTTAGAGTTTAAGGTTTTAGGGTTTAGGGTTTAGAAGTTCCTGTGGAGGACCAAACTAAACTAAATTATGTTTGCAGCGTTGTCTTATACCATACTGTACTGTACTACACTATAGTCTATACTGCACTATACTGCAGTAAACTGTACTAGACTGTACCATACCATACTGTACTGTACTATGTTGTACTCTACCGTACTATGATGTTCTATACTATACTATCTGGTAGAGTTTACCGCAATGTCTGAAGCTCGCCAGTTCCCTTTAATCAGAATCATGCCCTAAACCCTAAGCTCTAAGCCCTCAACCCTAAAACGTGGCTCCAGCAAAGGTGCAGCGCTACGACGGCAGCGGAATTGTGGAGGAGGCCTGGGCAGGGTTACGCAGGTTACTGCAATAGGAAAGAGGATGCAGTGTTATGTTATGTGTTTGGTACATAGTATGTGGTGTATAGTATATCATACTGCAGTCTACCACGTTGTATCGAGTGTTTGGTATTTAACACCGAGTCTTTAGTACGTAGTAGCAGCTATAAAGTACAGAGTATGCAGTATATAGTAGGATGTGGCATACAGCTTGTACTATGCGATAACAGATAGTATACATTCTGGAATATAGAATATAGAGAATAGAGCATGGAGTATAGAGTACAGCGTATAGAGTGTTCGTGGAGGAGCAGCAAAGTATAGAAGACTGGTCTGCTCGCGAGGGTGCACTGCCTCCTTGTCTCCTCCTAGAGTTTAGGGTTGAGTTTTGTGGCTACAGAGTTCCAGAGAGGGATGCATGTCCAAGCCTGGCTGTCTCGTCGGCGTAACCTCGCTATCTTGTGTCACAGGCGCCAAACTCCAAGCCCAAACTCCAAACCCTAAACCCACAAGCCCTAAACAATCCATAACCAAGGATAATTTGGGCTACTTCTTCTACGACCGCGGGTGCAAAGTGGAGGATGTGGCTCGGCGATAGAAGACGAGCTTTCAATGGCACATGAGTCTCCTGCTGGTCCTTGTGTAGCACATATATCTTATACGTATATACATACATACGTGTAGCGAGATATACATGTATACACACACACACACTCTAATAGATAGAGTATGTACCGTGCATACGATACATAAAAACTATTCTTCGGTGGTTTGCAGCTCAGCAGGTTCTGGATCTGTCGCACCGGATGCAGTGTCCAATCATCACAAAGCCGGGCTGGGAAAGAAGCCTTGAACCCTAAATCCTAAACCCTAGACGCCCAAGCCTAAACCCTAAACCCTAAAGCCCTAAACCCCTAAACTCAAAGCTGTGGGAGCGAATGCAAGGTGAGGCTGATGGTGGATCCCAGCACGAGCTGGGAGCCCGGCTGTCGGAACGTTTTGGAAGCTGAAGTGAGGGTTCACTATGCAGTACAGGCTGGACTATCAACACCGTTCCTGTGGAAAGGTGGACCATGCATCTTTCTTTTTAATAAACAGAACCTTGCAGAACATCGCGATCACAAGGGCTTGCACCCTTCGCGTAGATGGCGGGGGACCTTGATGCCTCTGGGTCTCCTGCAACTATGAACTATACATACATACCTACCTTCCTACCTAGCTAGCTAGCTACCTACTTGCCCGCCTGCCTGCCTGCCTGCCTGCCTACCTACCTATACCTACCTACCTACCTACCTACCTACCTACCTACCTACCTACCTACATACATACCTACATACTTACGTACATACATGTATTTTTTTGTATATACATATATATATATATATAACATGTATACGTACACACTCACACATACTACACCAGAACAGACAAGAGCCTCCTGAAAAAAAGGCGCAAGTAGCAGTGACTCTTCTGGCGGCCTCCAGCACAGAGCTCTTTTGGGATTCTTCAGAGCTTCTAGCCTCGAACTTCCCACAAGCCTCAGACTGACTGGAGGCAAGTGCAGAGGATTCGGCTTCGTGGACTTCACGGATGAGGTCGGCAGCCGTAGGAACTTCGTATCAGTATTCAGCATGTTTGCAACCACCTTGAACCGAGGAGCCATGATCATGGTAGTCTACTCGGTGATTTTCACTCATCTTTACCGTCATCATCATCATCATCATCTTCTTCATCATCATCATCATCATCATCGTCATCGTCATCGTCATCGTCATCGTCATCGTCATCGTCGTCGTCGTCGTCGTCGTCGCTGTCATCAGAATCATCGTCATCGTCATCGTCATCACCATCATCATCATCATCATCGTCATTGGTCATCGTCATCGTCATCGTCATCGTCATCGTCATCGTCATCGTCATCGTCATCGTCATCGTCATCGTCATCGTCATCGTCATCGTCGTCGTTGTCATCATCATCATCATGATCATGATCACCATCATCATCATCATGATCATCGCCATCTTCGTCATAGTCTTCATCGCCATCTTCATCATCACCAAGCTCATCATTGTCTTCATAATCATCACCGCGATCGTAATCACAATGTGTTGATGCCGGTCATAGCCCCAGTGATCTGAACATTGCGTTTTTCGAGGTTGTCAGGACTACTTGTGTGGCTGTCCGAACTTGGGTCTTCGTTTTAGACGCCCTCTGAAAGGCTCTCTGATGCCACGATAGGTCGAAAGAGTGGAGGCGATGGGACGCCGTGCAGGGTGCTGGGTCGACTGATCATAAAGTTGTCTCGCCCTTCGAGCATGCTCATGTTGGTTACGCAGGAATCCTTCGGGAAAGCGCTGACACTCGCTGGAACGCAGGACAGCCGCACAGTTGACTGAACCCTAAACCCTAAACCCCCAAACCCAAAATCCAAAGCCCTAAACCCTAACCAGGAACACAAGTACACGGACGATTGAATCCCGCTTTGTGCAGCTGTAAGACCCGGCCAGCCAATGCCCCTTCATGCTGCAGGGGAGATGCTCCTCTGAACTCTGACACACTTCTGCAGCAGCATATGCGGCTGTCCACCCTTGAGTGCCAGTCCGGTCAATGAGATTCCGGTCCTCGTTGCGCTGACTGCTGTTGAAAATCCGAACCTGCCGGGCCGTTCGTGAGCTGCCACAGTATGTACCAGTACAGTAGTATGTTCAGTTCTCTGTTGTTCTACTCCGTCCAAGTCGTCTCTGTTCTTTTCTATTGCTTAATATTAAACGGCATCAATTTACATATGTATATATATATATATGTCTATTTATATCAGGTTATCATATTCTGGTGAACCTCTATCACTTCATGCCTATTTTGTTACCAGGGTATATTCAGTTGTTCATCATATTCTATTATCTCATTTTTGTTTCGTTACCAGGTGCCATGGAAGCATCATCACCCCTAAACCCTAAAATCCTAAGCCCTTAGACTCCAAAGCCCTCAAACCCTGAAGCCCGTAAACCCCTAAATCCCAAACCCCTAAACAAACGTATATCCCTGTTATAGATCCCTTATAGATCCCTTTAATAAAGGGAGCATCTAAAACCCCCGAAACCAAACCTCAGCCCAACGAGGACCCGGAGGGCGTGAAGCTGGACCCGGCGTCCCACGGCCAGCTGAAGGTGGAGGCCAGAACCCGTAGAGGGCTCCTTCAAAGGCTATATAGGGTACTGTGGAGGGGTTCGTTTGAAGGGATCTATAAGGGTGCTGGAAAGGGCTCCTTTAAGGATTCTATAGAGGTACTAAAGAGTTTTTGGGCTTGTAGGGCTCTTTTACGGGTTTTAGGTGGTGTTTGGAAGGATCTAGAAGGGTTCTATAAGGGATCTAAGAGGGTGTAGGGGTTTAGGGCTTTCAACTGGGGTTCCTTAAAGGGGTCCCTTAAAGGTTCAGTTAAGGGTTGTATAGGGGTACTATCAGGGTTCCTTCAAGGGCTCCTTCAAAGTTTCTTCAGAGTTTCCATACGGCGTCTATAAGGGTCTAAGGCAAGGGGTTCAGTTGGGGGTTTGAGGGTTTGGGGTGTGTAGGGTGCACGTGGTTAGGGTTTCGGGCTTGGGATTTGGGATATACCATCTGGTTCACGGCTCCGCAAGTTACAGTACCGACATGTACGGAGACTTTGGGATTCGAGTTGCTGAAGTTTTGGACAGTTTTGGAGCCTTCGGTGCTGATGCCCGCCGTCCGCATGCCCAGGCAGCGAAGCCTGCGCAGCCAGTGGCGCGCGACAAGCACCAGGCACCTTTTCGGAAGGGCCATGGGGTTTGGTGGAACTTGACTTGGCGGCTTGTGCCGCATGTCGCTGTAATGCAAGCCGAAGGACAATTCAGATCAGGCAGCTGTGGTTCGCAGACTTCCTTTCGCACTGCGGCATATGTTCTGTTTTGCCAAGTTTGCATATGGTGCGCCACGGACATTGTAGATGCCCGAAGTCCTAAGTGGGGCTGCGCAAGCCCCCAGCCCTCATGTGCATGCTTGAAGCAGGAGCCCAGCTCACAATGAAAGGCTTCTGAAAGCTGAAATCCCTCTTCTCGGGGTCCCTTATTTCTATCATGTGATGGTTGTTTCTGTCTCCTGGATCCCCCAAGCTGTCTCTTCGACGTTTGCCTCGTGACACCCAGCACTGGCTTGTGGCCGAAAGCCATAAACTTTAAGCCCAGGCGGCACTTTGGGACAATTTCCGTTACTAGCAGAGGTACCAGGTACCTCGTCATAAGCACTCGGCAATGCGGCCCCTGAGCCTGAAGCAGTCCTTTTAAATGTCACCTCCCCCGACTCCTACTGCTGATGATATAAATCCTGCGCTACCTTAAGGACCCTAAACTAAGGGAATTATGGTATAATCCTTATTCTGGGTATATACTGCAGGATTCATATCATGGTATATTCCTTATTATGGGTAATGCAGGGTTTATATCCCCTAAACCTAAACCCTAAACCCATCCACCGTAAGAGGGGACCCGGAAATCAGGAGTTGGCAAAAGCTCGGGTGGGAGCCTCACTGCGCTGCCCGCATGTCCTTTTTTGCCTCCTTCTGAGGCTTGGGGGCTTGGGGCTTTAGGACTTTTCGGGAATCCTCTAAAGGGATCCAGAAGTGTTCTATAAGGGATGGAAGAGAGGTTTAGGGTTTATATGGGGTTTTAGGGCTTACTAGCCGGGCTCCTCGGACCCGAAAGACCTTACTTGAAGGATCATGGCGCTTGGCAATCAGGGTGATTATTGGGGTAACTGTGCTCATACTTGCTTCTAGCCCCAAATAAAGGCACTTGAAACCCCGCTTCCTAAGTCCCATGATCCTCCAAGAAGGGCTAGGCCCTAAGCCCTACACAAGGGCCCTACTATCAGCCCAAGGACCCAAAACTGTGAACCCTAAAACCCTAAACCCCTAGACCCTAAACCTCAAAACCCAAAACCCTAAACCCTAAACCTCTCTTCGATCCCTTATAGAGAACCTTGCGGATCCCTTTAAAGGGACCCCGAAAAACCCTAAACCCTAGTAAGGATCAAACGGAAGACATGGAGCGCGCCCTGCGGTGGCGCGAGGCTTGCTGCTGTTGGGACTACTCTGGGGACTTTTTTCGAAGGCTTCGAGACGAAATGGTGTTTAGGCTTTAGGATGTAGGGGTGCAGAGTTTAGGAGTTCAGGGTTTAGGGGTTTAGAGCTTAGGAGTTTAGGGTTTTGGGGGTTTAGAGTTTAGGAGTTACTTAGGGTTCAGCGGTTTTGGTAAGGTTTGGTGCAGAGCGGGCAGCGCCTGCTGTGACGCTGTTGGGTTTTGCAAGTATAGTGTGAAGGTTCCCACGCAGTTCGAGGTGCCCGTTTTCAGATCCTGACCTGTGTGTGTGCCATGCCTGAAATGGGGGTTTCTGCAAATAGGGGACCCTAAGCCCTAATATAGTACCCTAAATAATAGGATCCTTAATATAAGGACCCCAAAATAAGGTACCCCTAATTTGCGGAAACTCCCAAATCCCACGGCGTGCTTTCGTTGCGTGGTCTTCATACGAAAAAGTGCACCCCCCGACCCGGTGCAACTCGGCAGGCGAACGTGCGGGAGCTGGAGGCAGAGCTGCAGCTCGGCTTCGATGCTGTTTTGAACGTGCAGACCGAGGGGTGTGTATGTACATCAAACACAAACAGCCATGTCTAAATACAGACGAACCAGGTGCAGGTGCCCGCTGGCAACAGTATAACAGCACCGGTGACCAAAGCATATGTACATGTACGGAAGATACGCGCACGGTGTACACCTGTTTACATGCATAGATACATACACACACACACACAGATTCATGCACATGTGCACACCCACACATGGAGAGATGCTGAGAGGTACAGGTCGGGTTTTGTGCAAACCGACAAACAGAAGTGAGTAAAAGAAGGAATGCACAATTGCAAAGACCAGCAACCACACGACCCGAGATAAATGAAGGTGCGGACGTGTGCAAACAAGCAGGGGGACGGGCAGAGAAAGCGCCGCTATGTCTTGAGAGCACCTCGCACTAACCGAGGGCCTCAAGGCAACAGTTGCGTTTTGAGGAAGACACCAGGTTTGCCCGGCTTCTTCCGCGGAGCTCGTCAGCACAGCTTCAAGTTGTAGATCCGCCGAGGCACAAGCATCGCGAGCGGCAGAAGCTGATGGCCGGGATCCCGAAATTTAACAGAGTCGGTAAAGGCTCTGTAAGATTACCTATAGGGTCTACTATACGGGGTCATATTAGGGTGACTATGACGAAGAAGTTAGCAAGTGGATCTGTCCTAGTCTTACAAATACGGCCTTCCTGAACAAAGCCCCGTGAAACCCTGCACATCCTCAATAAACAAAACATGCCGAACCCTAAACCCTAAAACCCTGCAGATCCCAAAAGCCGGATAGAATGCGGTGGGGATATGAGGATTTTTAGGCATAGCGTACATAGCGACCCTTGTAATACGGACCCTGCTGAGCCTCGGGTCTGTATGGGCAGCCCGAAGCCCTAAACCCACTCCATGTGGAGGGTGCTCTGGACCTGTGCTACTGCAACAGAAAGGGGCGCAGTGCAGATTAAAAAGGGACCCTAAGCTCTGGAACCCTGCGCCCTAAAACCCAGCCTCCACTTGCAGGATGCGCAGCGCGCTGTCGAAGTACGGCTGGCGGAAGAGCGGCAAAGGCCTTGCGGCCGAAGCATACGCAAACGTAAGCCCCGGAATGAAACGAGTGTTAATTCAAGGTTATAAGGGTGTTGAGTTAGGGTTGAAGGTTCAGGTGGAACTGTTGTGTATGCAAGCATCTGCAGTTTTGTCGATGGAGGGGAAGCAGCGACAGGTAAAAGTCTGCTCCACCTCCGCCTTGTAACATTCGGACTGGAACAGAAGTGTCCTCCGACCTATAACCCTCAACCCTAAACCCTAAACCCTAAACCCTAAACCCTAAACCCTCAAGCCTAAACCCTAAGCTCTAAACTCTTCAGGTTCCCCACTCTGAACCCCAGCCTGAATGTCAGCTTGGGCACCACAAGGGTCCCGTTCGCCTGAGCCTTGAAACGCGTGTCGCAGGCAAGATGAGCTGCGACTGGCAGAGGATGGCGGCCAAGCATCCTTCCTAAACCCTCAACGCTAAACCCCTAAACGAGGCTCTTTCATGGTCTGTTTTGAATTTAAAACAGATGGCGGCCAAGAATCCTTCCTTAATCCTCGAAGCTCTTTGATGGCTTCAATCCCCAGCCTTAGGGAGCCCCCAAACCCTGCGCTCTAGTGTAGGGGTCGCGCCCTTAAGTAGGTCCCTCAAGACCCTATCCAAGGCCCCTCTGCTAGTCATACCGAAACCCTAAATCCTAAACCCTAAACCTTAAACCCTAATCCTAAACCCTAAACCCTAAACCCTAAACCCTGAACCCTAAAACCCTATAAACCCTAAACCCTAAACCCTACAGAGGAGAAGCTGGCCGCAGTGGAAGAGGCGCTACGCGCCGCTCTGACCTCGGAGCAGGCGCCACGAGCCAGTTTTACTTCAGCGGGGTGGTAGGGTTTGGGGTTGAGGGTTTAGGGTTTGGGGTTTTGGGTCTGGGGTTTAGGGGTTAGGGTTTGGGTTTTGGGTTTGGGGTTTAGGGTTTGGGTTTAATCTTTTGGGGTTTAGGGTTTAGGGTTAAGGGCTCAGGGTCTGGGGTTTTGAGGGCAGTTAGACTTCTGGAACCAAAACTCTATTCACGCAGTACTTTCCACAGGTTGTTCAGTCTGTGTCTGTCTGTATGTACGTATGTATGTGTAGATGTGTCAATTGTATCCATCCAGCCTACCTATCTCTATCTATCTATCTATCTATCTATCTATCTATCTATCTACCTTATCTATCTATTTATCTATCTATTTATCTATCTATCTATCTTTCCTATCTACGTATATAGTTTGAGCAACAAGCAGTTTGACTGGTTGACTGACGGACGCACCCGCACGCACGCAGCAAGTAGGGTGGTGGTTAAGCTTCAGCTCTGCAAAAACCCTGTAGCCACCTAAAAAAGCCGATGCAAAGCCCTGTCAAGATGGCAACATGGGAGCTTCCGAAAATAAGGAGTACCTTAATTGGGGGCCTTATAATAAGGATCCTACTATTTAGGGTACTATTTTAGGGTCCCCTATTTTCGGAAACCCCCAAATCGACCAGGAGCGGACGAGGGCACTGGAAGCTATTGCCCACACCGTCGACGAGGAGCATCGCAGGTCGGCTCACTTGGCGGTCTCCGGTTTGCCTTCGAGCCTAGGCTTGGAAGAACTAGGGGGCAGGTAGGAGAGCATAGACACAGAGGTTGTTGAGACATTTGTTGGGAGTTTCAGGCTGCAGGGATGGTGATTATCGGCGAGACTTTCCTGCGGAAGGCCGAATTGAATGGAACCTGACACATCCAGTCACAGACCTTTGCAGCATTCCGTCAACACATGGCCTAAATTACCCAAATTAAACCCTAAACCCTATAATATCTAAGTCTGCCACAGGCCTGATCCTCATGGTGCAGAGGAAGTAGGCTGGGTACGAGCAACGGCTCTGCGGTGGTTGCACTGTTCGTCTTCAGGACTGAGTCTGTATCATGACTTTGATTGGCAACATGATTGGGATCATTGCGGTGTGCGACTTTCTCAATCACATCTTCAGCATCACCCTCATCACCATCAGCACCATCAGCACCATCAGCACCATCAGCACCATCAGCACTATCAGCATCATCAGCAACATCAGCAACATCAGCAACATCAGCATCATCAGCATCATCATCAGCATCAGCATCAGCATCAGCATCAGCATCAGCATCAGCATCAGCATCAGCATCAGCATCAGCATCAGCATCAGCATCAGCATCAGCATCATCACCATCGCCGTCATCATTACAGGCACCATCATCGCTATCATCACCACCGACATCTTCTTGATCATAATGTTGATGATCGTCATCGTGAATCCTGAGCATGCTAACTCTGATCCATCGTCTGGGCCATTGTGGTCGGGATAGCCAGTTTCGTTCCCGCTACGATCACGGCGGCCGTTGTCCTAGCAATGGTCATCCTGACTTTTGTAGCCTTAGCCTTAGCATTATCGTTTGACATCCCGGCTATGTCATCACCAAAGCCATCGGCACTATGTTTCTCACCGCCATGGTCACAATCAGTGTCAACATCGCCGCCGCCGCTGGCGCACCACAACACAAGCGTCGCCCTCCCCATCACCATGGCCATCACAATCTGTATGCGGCCACTTGGGCCACTACCGATACTGTCGCCGCGTGCAGCCAATACCGTCACCACCACCCTCATCCTCCCTCGCCGATTTCGTGCCGCTCCTCGTCGTCGGCACCGAATGAGAACCTTTGGGCATAGTGCATTACGAGTCTCTTTGCAGCCCATAAAATGAATATCATCCCAAGTCAGGATCCGGAAGCTTGTACTCTACTTGTATATTACAATGCGTACCAGGCTGGATACACGAAACTATATACTATAGTTTCTATATATTGTACTTGAAACTATGAACTTTAAACGATATACGATGTACGACATACGGTATACGATGTAGGATATACGGTACACGGTAGACTGAAGACTGTAAACTGTACAACCGAATATTATATATATATATATATATATACCGTATGACATATTTCAATCACCATATGCCATATGTCATATACCATATTCCATAGACTATATATTAGAGACTCTATATTAGATACTAGTTACTAAGGCAAGGTATCATGTGCTCTGTACTATGGACTATCTATGTACTATATAGAATATACGGTATTTGCTACACATAGAGTGCCAAGGGCTTGACTTGGAGGATCATGGGAGTTAGTAAGTAAGGTTGTAAGTACCCTAATTGGGGTTATAGTTACTTATAAGTATAGTTACCTTATTTATAGCCCTGGTTGCTAAGTCCCATGATCCCCCAAGTAGAAGTTTTGGAGTCTTGAGTCTTGCCTTTTGGTCCCGCAGGCGATGCTTCCGAGGAGGAAGCCCAGGAAGGGCCAGGACCGCGGCAACTTGCGGGAAAGTACGGGTTCAGTGTTAGGGGAGTTTAAGGGTTTAGGGACTGCCTTCGAAGGGATCAGAAAGGGTTCCATGAGGGATTTAAGAGGGTTTGGGGTTTAGGGTCTACGGTTCAGGGGTTTAGGATAGTTTAGGGCTCAGGGCCGAGGGCTTTGGCCAGGAGGAGTGAGGTTGACCATAAGGTCGGAGTTCGTCTCTTTGATGGCATATCGGGAGCACTGAGTACAGTCAGATGTGAAAATGGCCCTGCAAACCCCCCTAAACCCTGAACCCTGAACCCTCAACCCTCAACCCTAAACCCCTAAACCCCTAAACCCTGAACCCTCAACTCTAAACCCCTAAACCCCTAAACCCCTAAACGCTGCACCCTGAACCCTAAAGTCTCCAAAGCTCTCCGAGCTGCGAGGGCTCGAGCTGCGCATCAAGAACACCTTCATCGAGTTCTGCGTCCCCAAAGAGCATGAGCACTTGGCCCGGGACCTGAGATTCCGAATTCGGGATTTCACGTCGCCTCTCGGCCTCGGCAAAGCCTTGCAGGGTCGCGCAGCAACCCGCAAGCTGATTTGTGCATGAATCCAACATCGTACACGCTAGACCCGGAGACTCTGGAGCCCTAGAAACCTAAAGCCCTGGAAAGGGATCCCCTCATCTAAGTACCCTTAAGGGGGGACCCCATAGAGCCGCCCTTAGAGGTCTTCACCCTCAAATCCTATCGACATCTCCCCCAGAGTTCAGGGTTTAAGGGACAGCCATCTCAAGTTCAGTCGGCAACAGCAGAGGACGGAAAGGCTTGATGTATGCTTCGGCGATGAGTGCTATGGCTCCATTTGGGTACAGTGAGACCCTGCTAAGCAGCCACACAATATCTTGAACCTTGCTTGCAGCAACAAAACCCTTAGACCCTAAACCCTAAACCCTAAACCCTAAACCCAGACTTCGGTCCGCAAGAACAAAACCCTTAGACCCTAAAAAGGTGAGAACGCGGACTGCTCCGAGCATGGTCTCGCAAATGGGCTCGGAGCTTGGGGCGATGACTTCGGGGGGAGGGTCCGCGAAATGCCAGAAAGGGTACTGTAGGGGCCTAAATACTTGTCTATGCTGTTTTGGGAGCTCCTTGTTATGAGCATTATCGGTCATTATCGTATAATATAGCGGCCTTAATGATTGGAATAGGGTTGGGGGGGTATAGTATACTAGATTTGTAATATTGAGCCCCAAAACCCTATTCTAGCTATTAAGCCCCCGACATTGGGGAATATTGGGGTTGTGGTTCGGACGGGGGACTGTTCTGCCCCTTCAAGACCCGAGCATCAAATCCTGTGGAGTCATAAACCCTTAATGCCGGTAGAGTATGTAGACGGGCGTGACTTGCGATCTCTAGCTACGCTAGTTCCATGCCAAAACATCATGTTGCAGAGGGTTTTAATTTACCTGTCAAGCTGAAGCTCTAGTTTGAGGTGACACATCAGCTCCCTCGCCCACTGACGGTTACATGGAGGCGCTGGAAGGGCGGGACTTCGGATGATGCTAACTATTACTATCTCGATAAATCAATAATACTGGCAACAACAACAACAGTAATAATAACTTAATCAGTTGGGTCAGATCCCGATAGTGCTACTTCAGAGACTGCATTCTTTGCAATGTATCTGCTGCCAGCGTTAGGAGCGAACATCCGTCGAACATGTGATGCCTTTGAGCCCAAGTGCTCAGCCCACAGAGCTAGGAAATAGTCCAGAGACTCAAAAGGGTGGTTGTGAAAATTATGGTCCCTTTGGGGGTACCCTAAGTAATAGGTGCCGTATTATAATAAGGACCCCCAAAAGGGACCATAATTTTGACAACCACCCATATCTCGAGAATAAGGAATCCGGAACTGCGAGAAGCTTCTCGAATCGAAGAGGGATCTTAGGGAGCCCTAAACCCTAAATCGTGATGTTCGGTTCAACCGTAGCGGCATTCCAACTGTAACAGGGAGGAAAACTTTAAACCCTAAACTACTAAACCCCTAAAGCTAAGCCCTAACAAACACAAAGCCGTGGTGTTCCAGCTCGCAAGTTCCTAGGAAGGTGGAGCCACCTCTTCCTCGCAGAGGCGAGCGCGATGTCTAGGGTTTGCTTGGCCTGGAGATCATAAGGGTGCACGGTCCACAGTCTGCTTGTTGGACGTGTTTGGCTTCGAGGGCAAGAAGAGAGGTTATGCAGTTTGAGGCATGTCGATGTAAGCTTGGAGGTTTGTCCTGGTGCCAGACTTTGTGCATGCCTTGCCAAAGCTCCTCCTGGTCAAGTTCTTTGAACGCATGCTTCTTTTTCGCAAGCAGCAACAGAAAGCAGCCGAAGATCTGAACCTCAATTAATATTGGGGCC
This sequence comes from Symbiodinium sp. CCMP2456, assembly GCA_905221635.1. Lineage (NCBI taxonomy): Eukaryota > Dinophyceae > Suessiales > Symbiodiniaceae > Symbiodinium > Symbiodinium sp. CCMP2456. The sequence goes on along the minus strand of CAJNDV010033671.1, from coordinate 10,966 downwards.
TAAAGAATTACCAATACTATTTTGGGGGCTCCGTATTAGAGCTATAATGAAAAGTAGCAACGCAGGACCTCGCCGCTCCTCACCATGGTCCCAGCCCCATCACCACCCGCTCCCTGGGCGCTCAAGCGTGACTCGCGCGGGGACTCGGCTTTCCGATCAAGGTTTAGGGTGTAGGGTTTAGGGTTTAGGGTTTAGGGTGTAGGGTTTAGGGTTTAGGGTTTAGGGTGTAGGGTTTAGGGGCTTGGATCTGTGCAGGCCCTTCTTGAAACTCCGCTCAGATACCCCGCTGCTCTGTTCCTGAAACCCGAAGCTGAAGTGGCCGCCCCGGAGACATTGCTCCCTGCAGTGCTTGTACCCACAAGGTCGAGCATCCTTCGATCCATTCTGGAAGACAAGCCGCAGCCCTGACGGTGGTTAAGGGCATCCCGGATTTCAGGAGGGGCTTACAAAGGGTTTCGGGCAAGTTGTTTTGGTTTAGGTGCTTTCTTCAAACACTGGTGCTTTGGAGAGACTTCGGCTTTTAAGAAACTGCAGAACCTGAGCGGTGTTGATGCTGACGAAAGCACTGTTCGTAGCACGTGGTACTTGCATGGGAAGCATGGGAACATGGCTTGCCTACGGATATCTTCGTGATCATGATCATCATCACCATCATCATCATCCTCATCATCATCATAATCATCCTCATCATCATCCTCATCGTCATCATCATCATCATCATCATTCTCCCAGTTGGCAGTCATGCTTCGTGTCGATGATGACGGTCATGATCATGCTGATGATGACGACGACGATGAACATGCTTTGGCAGCAAGAAGGATCACAACAATAGAATATAACGGAGTAGACTATGATGCAATAAAGCCCGAAACCCTAAACCCTACGCACAAAAATCATAAAACCCCAAAAACCTATTCTAATTATTAAGGCCCCTAATATAGAACCCTATTATATATCTCCTATAGTACCCTTTAAGCCGAGAGTCCTCCGAGGATGGAGGCCGAGTCCGAGCGCGATGCAGCAGAGAGCCGAGGCCGCGGAAGTCTGGGTCGGCTGCGTGAGAGAAGACGCAGTTCTTTTGGGAGAGCCAGAGAAAGAGAGAGAGAGAGAGAGAGAGACCGAGAGAGAGAGAGAGAGAGCTGCATCATAGCCCTGGCGAAAGAAAAGAGAGAGAAAGAGAGAGAGAGAGAGAGGAATTCGGGTAGATTTATAATTTATACTTAAGCCATAAACCCTAAAGGCTTGAATGGTTTGCGCGTGGAGGTCAGCTTGAGCTTGGGTCCGGGGATGCCTCGGGAGTCTCAGACTGAAGTGGATCGGGTACTATAGGGGCGTTAAACATTGCCAACACTGTTTTGGTGGTTCCCGATTAAAAAATATAGTATAATATACCCTAAACCTTATTCTAACTATTCAAATTCAGGCCCCTATATCAGGACATCGTTACTATTCGGCACTTAGCCTTCTTTGCTGCTGGGTTGTCTCTTTCTGTGCATCTACGAATGTGTTTGCCTCAGTCACTCAATCAGTCCCTCTCCACAACTGTATAAGGTGTGCAAACATGCAGACTGTATGTTTGCTGCTTGCATATGCATGTACACTTACATCAGTGCATGCAAGTGCACATACTTGCTTTGACGACTCCAACACGCCCACACGTAGACAACCATTCGCAAGTCATGATCGGTAATCAGATAACGTACGCACATACACAGGACATGCACACCCCGACGTGCAGACGCAGAGATCTGATTGTTTTGGCCTGGATGGTTTGCGATCTTCCCTGCAGTGTGATGACATGCTGTTTACAAATGAAAAGGACGTTGATATGCTTGTGTCGAACCGGGTACGTTTTGGGTCCAGGTCGCAGTGCCTCTCAGCAAGCCAAGGCACGGGACCTGTAGCATTATGATACTATAGGGTTTAGGGCTTGGGGTTCGGGGTCTAGTTCTGCTATGTTCTATAAGTGTTATTATCATCATTATTCTTGTTGTTTTTTACCCGTATTATCCCTAAGTCCTAAACCCTAAACAGGCCCTAAACCCTATCATTGCTACTGTTATTGTTACTATCATTGCTGCTATTATATGGTTGCTAGCGAGTTTGACCCTTGTCGGATTCGGGTATTCAGGGGTTCGGGCTTGGAGCTAAAAGGTTTTAGGGTGTAGGGTCTAGGATTTAGGGTCGTAGGGTTGGGGTCTAGGGTGTTGGGTTTATGGTTGAGGGTTTAGGGTGTGGGTTTTGGGGGATTGAGGTGCAGGGTTGTAGCAAGGCAGGGCATCTCAGGGCCAATTTGGGGCTGGGCCGTGCGATTGTCGGTATGGGAGTTTCAGGGTACTATATTAGGGTCCCCTACTTTCGGAAACCCCAGTATTGCAGACAGCGACAGACCTGGATGTCGATCTGGCCTTGACTTCGTTGTTCTTGTTGTTCTTATGTCGTCATCCCCCTAACAACAAGAGCCCAAGATATCCTGCCCATGGCTTCGAAGCCTGTTAGCCACGGTAGTCGATGCTGCCAAGAAGGCCGCTGCTCCCGAATCTGAACCGAGCCATCCTGCTACAGGGAATCGCGAACTACAAGAAGAGCAAAGTCAGTCGACCGGTGCTTGTTCAACTTGGAACTGTTGGGCATTTTGGCAATGGCTGTAGTGCTAAGATGTGTAAGAATGATAGCACAGGCGATGCCGGAAGATCATTCACACAGGCCAGGATGCGCAAGCATTGTAACACAAGTGGTATTTGGAGTGGCTCGGGGTGCAAGTAGCCCCGGTTTGTATTTCGGGGTCTGTTTCCACCCAGCCTGGCTACCATGGCGGGCTGTGCCTCGTGGAGTACTCCGACACCCCTGGAGATCTATGCCAGATCCCTGCCACATGATGCGGACGCCGCTTGGCATCACTCTATGGCCCCAGGCCCCTTCTTCTTCTTCTTAAATTTAATATAGTGCTGATATATATATATATATATCACTCTCTCATGTCAGTTCAACAGTCGCATGACAGAAGTTCTCAAGTTTACTGTGCTCAGCGGGCGGTTCGCGGGCTCAGGCAGCCGCGATGCTCTTCCCCATGTACACCGTCTCCGTGGACGTGCTACTCGAGATGACGAAGGTTGAGCCACACGAGGAGCTAAAGGCCGAAGTCTGCAGTACTTGGAGGATCATGGGACATAGTAACTCGGGTATCCGTATGTGGAGCCAAGTCTTGCGATGCGTGACAAATCGCTGCCTGTGTTTACTGTGTCCCGAACAGAGTATTGACATGATTCAGTCGTTGTTGGGGCTTGTGGCTGCTTGGGCTGTTCTGGGCTTAACCACCGGGTGGCCCTGCAGTACTCTGTTGCCCTTCTGCCTTCTAGGTTCCATAAAGCCAAAAAGTAGGAACAAGGATACCCTTCTTATCACGGGGCTACTGGGGAACCTAGAAAGGAATGGGGTTCCCGGGGTTTCCTGTTGTTTGGAGGCACGGGGCGAGCTCACGGTCTTCAGCGACGACCTGGGGAGAGCGGCTTTCGTTTCGCATCAGTGGCTTGCCGCTGACCACCCGGATCACGACTTCAAGCAGATGCGGGGTCTGCAGGATGCGGTGAAGCGGCTGCGTTGCGGCCGCGGCTCTGTTTCGCTGGACCAAGTTACTGAAAGCTACGTGCGTACTGCGAAGCCCATCCCCATGCATGAGTTTCAGGTCCAGGCCTTGTTCCTTTGGTACGATTATTTCTCATGTCCACAGCTGGAGCAAAGGGTGTCTTTCGGCGCGGAAACAGATGGCAGCCAGCAAGCCAGTGCTATCAACAGCATCCCAGCTTATGTAGCCAAGTGCCGCTTCTTCCTGGCCCTATGCCCAGTGCTCGATTGCCCCTTTGAGGGCAAGGTGTTGACGGCGGCCACTTGGAGTCGAAGGGGGTGGTGCCGCCTAGAGCGCGCTGCGCGTGAGCTGTCACGAAACAGCAGCTGGATTCTGATTCGGAGTGATACTTCTATGGAAGTTGTTGGCACGGTGCTGTCGTTTCCGAGTGCAGCGGTTGGTGAAGGCGACTTCACAGTTGCGGATGATCGGCAGAAGCTAGCCCCGGTGATGCGGCAGATCCTGGTACAAAAGCTGAGTCGCTGCCTAAGAGCAGGCGACCTGCCCGGGTTCCGGCGGCACTTCAACCTCCAGGCCGTCCATCTACGAGGCTTAGAAATTGATCCGGTGGGTGGCCTGCTTCAGAGATCTCATGGCGACTCGGCAGAGTTCCTGCACCAGAATGGCTTGAGGAGGGTCGACGACGCCGATGCTGCGGGCTGGCGTCCGCTGCACTATGCCGCGCTTGCCGGGAATACGACGGTGCTAAAGGGGCTACTGGAACTCCGCGCCGATCTGAACCGGCGCACATCGAAGGATGAGCCCGTGCTGGGCTTCCCGGCCTGGACGTCGGTGCTCGAAATAGCCACCTTCTACAAGCACCACGAGGCCACGCGCTGGCTTCTTGCTGCGAGGGCCCGGTTGGGGGGCGGACGAACTGGGAGTCCTATCGCCTTTGCGGCAATCTCCGACAATGAAGAGGGCATTCGCTTACTCTGCATGGCAGGCCTCAAGCCGCTGGCTCATAACTTGTTTGGCCACACCAACTTGGAAGCTGCAGCCTCCTACGCTGCCTTTGCAGCTTTAGAGGAGCTGGTGCTGCAGGGACGCCCGAACCCCTTGGAGCTTTCAAGAGCACTCTGGGGTGCGGCAACTTTTCGGGGTGGCTCGGCGGAACTGGTGCTCCACCTCATTGAGCTCCGTGCCGACATAAACTTTCAGTTCAAGTTGTCGCGGGATTACAGGCCGCTGGGCCGGCTGTTCGTGGGCGTGAAGTCCTTGCAGCACCGGCTCGGCTCAGCCTCTATCATGACGGCCTTTGCTTATCACCTCCACGGCAGCACTCCGCTGATGCAGGCCGTCAAGTCGGCTCAGTTTGAGGCTGCAGCAGCCCTCATCGCAGGTGGTGCCAGACTTGACCTCCGGAATTGCCGGAACTGGGCAGCGGCCGACTTTGCCAGGGGTCAGTCGATCCCGCGCTTTTTGCAGCTAGGTTTTCAGGGGGATGCATCGGAGTGCCGGAGGGTGTCCTCACTGGCCATGGCTGATGGCTATGTGGAGGTTCCCTTTTGAATGCTGCTTCATTTTTCGCTGGCCGCAGCCGCCAAAAAGCCGAAGTCACCCGAGGGAGCCCATAACACTACACCGTCATTTGCGATCAGTCGGCATAGTACATTTTTCAGGCAATCAAACGATGTTACCAGCAGCCATGCTGAAATAAACCTTAAACCCTAAACCCTAAACCCATAAACCCCTAAACCCTAAACCCTAAAATCCGAAAATCTTGAAAGAGACATGTCCCATTTTTTGCAGGGTCGGCAGAGATCCATCGAGAAGGCGGAGGCGGCGGAATGCACTGGTTTCGGCTTGGGGAGTACTTGGGGGATCATGGGACTTAGTAAGTAGGGTCATAAGTAAGGTAACTATACTTATAAGTAGTAATAACCGCAAGTAATGTAGTTCTAACTACCTTATTTGGGGTTTTAATTACTTATAAGTCTAGTTGCCTTATTTATGACCCTAGTTACTAAGTCCCATGATCCTCCAAGTATGGTCGGATACAAGAGAACGATCGCTGAATGCCTTTCGGGTTTCGGCCTTTAGTTTGGGGTTTCGAGGGAGATCTTTCTACCCCCAAACTCTCTCTTGGATGGGATTGACATTGAAGAGGATTTACGGGTTTGAGGTTAGGGATTAGATAATATAGGGGCCTAAATAGTTGCCAACACCATTTTGGGGGTTCCTATAGTCTAACATACCCCAAAACCTTATTCCAATTATTAAGGCCCCAATAAGGGTTTCAGGACCCTCAACCCTAAACCCTAGGAGGCATCGTAGGGGGCCGACCGACGAGCGGCTTCGTCCCAGGGCCAATCACGGAAATCTCTGAGCCGTAGGGTTCAGGGTACTTCCAACCCTAAAGCCTATCCAAGCCCTCAACCTTGAAGCCACAAACCTGCCAAGCAACTATCCTTCTCAGCCTCAGGCCAACACCGCAAGGTCTTGTCATCCCTACCCCAGCCCCCCCTTCTCCAAAAAGCGCCACCTTCCAAATATCCAGACCTGCAATACAGAAGCCTAAAAACTAGCAAGACTCTGTTCCTCAGGGCTCCGTATTATAAGCCCCCAAACCCTCGTTCTAATTATGAAGGCCCCTACCTTAGAGCCCCAAAGTCCAAACCATGACCCCAAGAAGCTGAGCCCGCTGCGAGGCACCGGCTGCCGAGGCGGCGCCAGGCGAGGATGCAGCTCGAGAGCAGCGAACAGGACGAGGGTTTAGGGTTCAGGGTGTCCGGTTTAGGGTTCAGGGGTTTGGGAGTTTGCCCCAAATCGCGCGAATCAAGCAGCCTATAGCGACCTAGACACGAACCGTAACCCTGGAAATCTATCGTGTCCGAGTGTAGATACAGGGAATAAAAGACATACGCGTGCAAACAACGAGCGCACTATGCCGACCATTACTTACCTATCTACTTGCTTGCCTGCCTCTGAATCTGCCTGCGTGCGTGTCCACACATCTATCGATCTAGAAGTTAGGTACGGTGATGCACGAGTAGCTGCAGGCATGTTTCTGCTTGTAGGCCTTTCTCAGAGGAGCGGTGGTGCGATGCGTCAGGCAGTGCTAGGAAAGCGTCTTTGAACAAGTCCCAGCCCTGTGTGCAGGAGAGCCCGGGTTCTTGTTCAGGGATTTAACTTAAGTTACTATAATAAGGAGACCATGTTATTTATTATGGGAATCCGTAGTATAAGTTACTATATGTTACTATAATCAGGAAACCATGTCTTTTATTATGGGAATCCGTAATATGGTAACTTAAATTTAGCTGCCTTAATTAAGAACCCAGAACGCCCGAGCAGGCCCTGCTCTGACTGTGCCCTCCACCCTTCCCAAAACACCAAAACCCAAGATACGTCGAGCCCTACTTGGAGGATCATGGGACTTAGTAAGTAAGGTTATAAGTTATAACTTATAACTACCTTAATTGGGGTTATAATTACTTATAAGTACAATTACCTTATTTATATCCCTAGTTACTAAGTCCCGTGATCCTCTAAGTAAACCCCAGACCCCAAACCCTAAAGCCTATCAACCCTGAACCCCAAACCCTCTTCTTTAACCCAAGCCCGAAACCCTGCACCCACAACTCCCAGCCAGGAGCGCTGTCGATGCCTTCCGACCACATCACGTCTTGGGCCGATGAGAGCTCGGGCCTTTCCTTGCCCTTCAGGCTTAGGGGTGGCTCTGTCGATTTGTTGCAGTTCTTGTAATAAGTTTTTTAGAATTTTAGAAGCTTTTTGGTAGCACTTTATCCGAGTATGGCAATGGTCATCAGACTGAGGGTTCCTTGAAGCGGTTCCTGTAAGAGTTCAGGGCTCGGTGTCTTGGGGGTTCCGGGGTTTAGGACGATTGCCATTGGTCTTCCAAGCTGCCGAGTGGTTTCTCTGCTTGCAGTTGGAAGGCTGACAACCACCAGGATAGAGATGATATGAGATGATGATGAGGCTGGTGATGATATGGTGATGATGAAGATGAGGAGGAGGGATGAGGATGAGGGTCATTATGAGGGCAGCGTAGGAGGACGACCGCCCAGAAAGTCCCAGATCACCCCCTAAACCCTAAACCCTAAACCCGCCCTTGGACGCATCGTACCTCAAGCTTTGTGTCGGGGTGCTTTGAATGCTAGGAGATAATCCTTAAAGCTATCGAAACTTTAAGGGTCCATGAACCCAAATAGAGTTTAGGGTTTGGGGTACCCAGATAGTATGGACTTTGGCCCTTAAAGTAGTCCCTATATAGGTACTTTGGGGCCAAGCTATATACTATTAGGGTTCATGAGTTCCTCAGCTTCTGAGGTGAGAACCTGGAGACCGGAACTGCGGACCCTTGGTCCGCACCGGAATCGGACGGCAGCGACCCGAGTCTCCATGTTGGGGTCGCGATTTCGGTTTGGTACTTGTAGTATGTGCCAGGCTCTGAACTTGAACTTGAAATTTCGGATGCAGGACATGTGGATTTTGCGACTTCAGATACCACCACCACCACCGCCACCACCACTACAACAACAACTTACTACCACAACTGCCACTTGCTACCTTTTACTACCACTTGCTACCAATTGCTGTGACTTACTACTATTTGCTACCAGTTGCTGCCACATACTACCACCTGCTGCCACTTACTACCACTTGCTTCTACCAATTACCACCACCACATCGACGACTACTACGAGTACCAATACAGTTACAATTTCGGTAGAGTATGACTAACAAGCCTAAGCTCTAAGCCCCTTATTCTTCCCGTACAGAAGTGGTGCCCTTCCATCATTCGTCTGTGGTACGTCCCCAAACACCGCGAAAAACCCTGGACCCTAAAGCCCAAATCCTAAAACCCTAAATCCTGAACCCCCAAAACCCCTAAACCCTAAACCCTGAACCCCAAACCCTGAACTTCTAAACCCCCTACACCCTAATCAGCCCCAAGCCCCTAAGCCCTAAGAAGCCCGAAACACCGGGACCCGAAGAACCCAATACCTTTTAATTGAGGTATATACCTTAAATCATAATATTAAGGCCCCTAGAATTTAAGGTATATTCCTTAATTAAGGTGTCTTGGGTTTTCTTGGGAGCTCAATGCCCAACAGGCCGCCGGGAAGTGCGGCTCAGGCTCCCGGCTGCTTTAGGGTTCCAGGTTTAGGGGTTTAGGGGTTTAGGGGTTTAGGGGGTTTGGGGGTTTTAGGGGTTTAGGGGGTTGGGGGTTTAGGGGTTTAGGGGTTTAGGGGTTTAGGGGTTTAGGGGTTTAGGGGGTTAGGGGTTTAGGGGCTTGGGGGTTCAGGGGTTTAGGGGTTTAGGGGTTTAGGGTTCAGGGCTTTGGGGTTCAGGGTTTATGGTCAGTTCAGGTTTAGGGTTGGGCTCAAGACGACAAGTTGTTGGGTATTTTGGCTAAGTAGAACCTATGAATTTTGGGGGGGTAGATATTTGGGCGGGGTATCTAATACTTGGGGGCGTACGATCGTACATTGCCAAACCTCTCCGGGTGTACTGTAGTATAGAAGTGGTTTAATGGGGGCGTAGTGGGATCAACTGGCGTTATGACAGGATTATCGGGCTTGGGGTTTGATATAGTAAAGTTGCATAGGGACTCTAAAGGAGCGTGGCGAGTTTCTTTGGGTACGGATCGGGCGATTTGTAGCAGGGCGTCCGGTTCAATGCAGCCAAGTCCTCGAGCACTTAAACTTAGGCGGAAGCTGCAACCACCAGAAATCCTCGGCCTCATTGATGGCCTTGGACGTAATGTAGGGGCCTAAATAATTACCAATGCTGTTTTGGGGTTTCCTTAGTGTAACTATAGTATAATGGGCCACAAAACCCTATTCCAACTATTAAGGCCCCTAACTTAGCAGTCCTGAGCACGGACCACGCTGGCCAATCCAAAGATGTATCAGGGAAGACCTGTGAGGTGCGTCGCATGACCGTGGATTGCAATCTTGGGAGGTCGTACGTACTATAGGAGCCTAAATAAATACCAATATAATCTTGGGGGTTCCTTATTATAGATATAGTATAAAAAACCCCAAAACCTTTTAATTTTGGGGATTCCTTATTATAACTATAGTATAAAAAACCCCAAAACCTTTATAAAAGGGGTCTGCATGACCTGCACAGGAACCTGCCTCTGCGGCCGGCTGAAGAGTTGAAGGCGGGACATCCGTCGCAAGGAAAGCTGTTGAGTGGGCCATTGGAGGTGGTAGATGGAGGATCATGGGACTTAGTAAGTAAGGTTATAACTACCTTAATTGGGGTTATAATTGCTTATAAGTACAGTTACCTTATTTATAACCCTAGTTACTAAATCCCACGATCCTCTAAGTAGATGGGGTGCTTATGCAGCATAAATGCTATGAGCGGCTGGTCAGCCGTCATTTCGACAGAGACTTCGTTTTTGCCGGCAGATGCAGTCATGCGGTTTCGGGTTTAAGGTTTAGGGTTAGGCTGGTTGTGGTTCAGACGAGGACACGTCTCCCACAAGTCTACTCGTTGCTATTCTAGTTAGTGTTGTTCTGGTATCCAACCTCACGCTCGTGCTGCAGCTTCGCTTGAGCCTACCCTTGCTAGGAGCACATCTACAAGGAGCTGGCACGCCTCTGGCGCGTGGTTCTCAATCGTCGTGGCCCTGGAAATGTAAAGCCTAAACAACCTCGAAACCGCAAGCCCGCGAACCCTAATCCCAGAAACCTAAACCCTGAACCCTACAGCCCCCGAACCCAAACCCAGAAGCCCTGAGCCACAGACCCGCCAGGCCCCAAACCCACACCCTCCCACGGCCTTGTAGCGGTCGGCATATCATACCTAGTGATAGTGTTCCTTTATGGTTCCTGAGGTACTCACAGCATAATCTACCCCGCAACCATAAAAAACCCTATACACCCCTTTATAGTGAAACCCTCTTCGTATCATTGGGGCCCCTGTGCTAGACCCAAACCCTGAACTTAAACCCTAAAGTGCTCATTACAGAAGCCCTTTTAAGGGACACTTTGTCTACGTTTATAGGAAGCCCTGGCGGAACCCTGCTCTACTTGTTAAGGCCCTTGTATTGCATCCTATGCCCTTATAGAAACTCTTTTAAACCCTTACAAGGAATCCTTAAACGAACCCTCGGGGGAACCCTTCAAGGAATCCTTATAGGAGAGCCCAGAAGACGAGGCTCCGAGCCGGCTGTTGAGTCCATGAGCATCGCAGACCACCAGGATGAATCTGTTGGGGCCTCGGTTTAGGGTTTAGGGCCTGTTTTGGGTTGAGGGACCACCAGGATGAATCTGTCCTGGCCTCGATGTAAGACGGTTACTAGAACGCACTAGAACCTACTATGATGTTTTATAACATGCTAATATATATATATATATA
>CAJNDV010033668.1:2837-24222 GCA_905221635.1 Symbiodinium sp. CCMP2456 | reverse complement strand
ATGTGCCACAGTTGTTTTGATGAATGTCGAGCTGTGCCGAAAAGCCATCCATCCTGGTCCATCGACATGAGGTCATGTGAGCGGATAAGATGCGGGTGCTGACCTATGCCTTACTACTGTAAGCGCTCTGGCAGATCGCTCCGCTGAGGTGGGCCTTGTCCGAGCTGACGACGTTGGCTGGAGTCCCGAAGTTTCTGCAGTTGTACCATTTCGACTTGCCGTAGTTGCAGCTGCAAGAACTGTGCAGAGAGAGCCGCCATGTTGGATTTTCTGAGACGCACCGCAGCGCGAAATGCTATGACTGCTAAGATGTATTGCTACACTGCAAGACTTTCGGAAATCCTTCACTGTCCATCTGTGTATCTATTTGTCTGACTAGCTATCAATCAATCAGTCCATCCACCTATCTATCTATCTATCTGTCTGTCTGTCTATCTATCAGTCTATGTAAACATGGAATAAGAGGACATCAAGCTGTCAGAACAGTCTATGATTTTGAATGGAACAGTGCGATGTGTTGTCATGCTGTTTGCAAGAGTTTGATTCATAGCAATGTTGGAGTTTTCCGCCCGAGTAAGTAGAGCTCCTTACAAAGGGTCGACCAATATCAGATGATACAAGACACTGAAACATACGAAGGCTAGAAACGTGGAAAGCCTTAGCGCAAGAGAGCATACATGTCTTCGTTGATCAGATTTGAATCAATCCACGGTGCAACCTGTCAAAGAAAGCAGCAAAGCGTACACATGTCTAGCAGTGAAAACTCTGTCGTTGCACAGCCGGTTGTGTCAGGAAGCTTCGCAGTTGATGCGCTCAGCTATCAAGCACACGGCATCACTGCATCAGTCGAACCACAGATAGTCAGACCATCAGCTAAGAGTACTGTGCATCAGAGTCTGAAGTGAAGCACAGTGCCTCAATGATGTCACAAGGGCGCCGAGCAGCAATGTCACACCATGCTATATCCGACTGTAAGATGAGGCAAGCAGTTTATTTTGAAGTCATACTATGCTCCACTCTGGTCATCTCACACAGAGTCAGAATTTTGATGCGAATTATAGAGGCGTGGTTTCACACTACGTGCACAGACAGTTGCACGTACAGTCATGTACATACGGGTAGGACATAGATGCGCATATCTGTACACGTTTTTGTACATGCACACACCTGCATACGCTGAATCCTGACGGACTAAACTCCCGACCAACCAGGCCCGCAACCACGCCTAACCACGCGCCGGAAACCAGCACGTGCATGTCTGGAGAACACCAAACAGCACATCCATAAACAGAGGGCGGGATATTCCAAAGCAGGATGTCCACATGTGCGAAGGTGGGAATCCATGCCCACGAGATGAAGCTTATGTTGGAATCGTTGCAAGTCTTGGAGTTTCTCCGTTGTTATTGAACTTCGATATGATGCGTTTGAGCATGCCGGAAGGTCTCACTAATTTAAAAACTGATTGAAAAGTGTGGTTGTATTGTCACAAGATTCTGCAAAGTGCCGAAGCTCGATAGATACTTAAGCTTGCAATACTTCAACACTTTATGTCGATCGAAACGAAGCATTTCAATACAAACACTTATAGATGATATATATATATATATATACATATGTATATATGTTTGTATCTGAACCGCACTGAGGCTCAGGAGATGGCAGGAAATCGGGGTACCGGATCCATCCGGCTCTTGCTCTATGCCTACAGGAGCCTCTCAGTTTCACGGCTCGTGCTCCCCTGGGTCGGAGGTTCATGCTGTAGTTGTTCATGTAGGGGATTCAAGTCATCCAACTTCATATTTAAGAGGGTCCCCGCCTATGTGCCTTGATCCCAAAGAAAGTGCTGTCTCGTGTTTGCCTCGCAGACAGTTACGAAGCCAAGTTACCGAGCTTGTTGAAGCCGGCATCCAAGACGTCGCCGCACTGGCTGCCTGAAATGTGCAAGGGTTTGCAGGAGCTTTGCATGGTGCCAGTAGTTCCGGTGAATGGTAGGTAATGTCCAGCAGACCCAACGTCCTGATCAGGACACTCCTGCATAACCTCGCTCGTCCCGTGAGTGCAGCAGAGTACGCGCGAGTTGGGTGCTCGGCATTTCAGAGGGTCCATCAGAGGGTCACATGACACCGTAAACCCGAGGAGAGCCAGGGACCTTGCTGGATCGAAGACTCATGATGACACGTCTTCCGTGCTGGTTTGGCCGGTTTGGCATGTCTGTGAATTCAGGATGAACCGAGTGAGCTCCAGGAGGAGCCCAGAGAAGAGTTCCCAGTCCGCGGAAATGTGAGAGCCGGAACAGGGACAGTCAGAGAGGATTGAGGGCTGGAGTTAACGCCACGGCTTTGCGACTTGTTTCTTTTTCGGACATCTTAATAAGAACGATGCTTCATCTCACCTCGAGCCCTTCTTGCAGGATTGCCTCAGTGAAGCCGCGGACGTCACGGGTGCTGGCCTCTGCAAAACTCGCTAAGCCGGCTATGATGATGGACAGTCCTATTCCTATGCACAGGGACGTACCGTACTGTATAAAATATACGGACGAATAGGGATGTTGAAACTGCTGAAGCCTTAGTGTAGTCATGTTTATAGCTGTGCATACGCGTGCATTATGTGCTGTTGTGTTCTTGTTTACAAGAGAGTGCAAGTGTACATTGTGTGTAAAGTAGCAATGATAGCTGTGCATACGTATATATATATATATATATGTAAATAATATGTAAAGTCTATGTAAATAATATGTAAATTCTATGTAAATAATATGTAAGTTATATGTAAATTATATGTAAATTATATGTAAAATATATGTAAAATATATGTAAAATAATATGTAAATAATATGTATATACACATACACATAGCTTGAGAGTAACAAGGTCTTAGCAGTAGCAAGAAACAGCCAAGCAGTAGCAACGTTGAGTAGGCAATACTCGAGACGAAACAACAGTAACACGCATGCTTGCACTGCCACCATCACCATCTCAATCGTGGTCACTCTCACGATCACCCTCAGTTTCGTCATCAGCACCCTCACAATCATCAGAAGCATGGCTTGATGCTCATGTATAGCAGTGCAAAGAATCGCAGAATCCTGCATGTACAGCTTGAACTGTAGGCAAGTAATGTGAAACAGTGCACTCAACTTGGAAAGTAAGTCTGTTCTGTTCTTGCATGCTCAGCTCAGCCTCGAGTTCGTTTCCATGAGATGCGCTGGACTCGTTTTGGTGAATCCGCTCAGGCCCTTCTGCTACTGGCCAAGCACACGACTCAGCTGCTCCGGAAGACCAGAGCAGCGTGGATCCTGCACCAAGCCCCAATCTTGTGGTGTGGACGCAGCGCTAGGCGTTTGTTCCCGTGACTCTGGGAGACTCTTGCGAAAACTGAAGCGTGTGTGGACAAGCGTTTTGGCTTGAGGTGTGACTGGACTGGAAGCGGCCTCAAACCCCAAAGTCCCTTGACGCTACCTCTCGCAAGCCTCGAAGTGGTCAGAATCTTGGGGCGGACCCTCCGCCGAGGACCTCAGCCGCGCCTCGAAAGCCGCGGCCTGGCTCTGCTGGCTTAAATTTGTCGGCCGCCTCGGATACGCAAAAGAAGCAATCGTTGTATTGACCGTAGAAGTCGTAGTCGTAGTCTTAGCAGCAGCAGCAGCAGCAGCAGCAGCAGCAGCAGCAGCAGCAGCAGCAGCAGCAGCAGCAGCAGCAGCAGCACCAGCAGCACCGGCAGCACCGGCAGCAGCAGTAGTCGTAGCGATGGCAGTCATTAGCAGTCGCGGTGGGAGTAGTAGTAGTAGTAGTAGTAGTAGTAGTAGTAGTAGTACTAGTAGTAGTACTAGTAGTAGTAGTAGTAGTAGTAGTAGTAGTAGTACTAGTAGTAGTACTAGTAGTGGTAGTAGTAGTAGTAGTAGTAGTAGTAGTAGTACTGTAGTAGTAACAGCAGCCATGGTAGTGGTAGTGACAGTAGTAGTACAGGAGGAGCAGCAGCAAGGATTGAACACAACCCGAATCCAATTTTTTTGTCTTGCTTGAAGATCCATTGCCAACACGCCGCAGGATTCCGATCCTTTAACGGTTGCCTGTTGGCCCACTATCGGAAGCCCATAATCCTAAAGCCGACACCCCATACCCAACACATGGGTGGTTTTCACAACTAGGGTCCCCTTTCAGGGTCCTTGTATAAGGGTGCCGTACTATACCGGGGACCTAAAAGGGGACCCTAATTTAGAGAACTACCCACATACAACACAGGATCTCTGAGAATTGTTGGCGTGCTTTCACTCGAGCCAGGTCACGGGTCGCTGTCGCCATGATAAACTTTGTGGGGTGCGGGGCACAGCTCAGCTTGCAGTGCTTGCAGTTCACACTACCAGCATGATTGGATATGGTAGGAGTCAATGTTTGTAGTTGTTTGTTTATTTACATATTTATATAGGTGTACATATTTGTTGAAGTATGCACACACGAGTGTATCTGTCCTTAGTACTAACAAGCGCAGTCGGACTTTCTGCATGTGTGTGTTCACATATATCATTATATACACATGTGCATATCTACACACACACACACACACATATATATATATATATATACGCATACATCTCTGCATGTATACACACGTACCTTTGTACAAGCATGCATACATGCATATATTTATATGTGTAAATATGCATTGTTGCAACCGTAGAGGTGTATATGTAAATGCTTCCAGAGAACACACTGTCTTTCGGACTAAATATGTATGTATGTATGTATGTATGTATGTATGTATGTATGCATGTATGCATGTATGCATGTATGCATGTATGCACGTATGCACGTATGCATGTATGCGGTGTGTTTTGACCTCGACGATCCACCTTGCCCGGAGTCTGGATTTCCGTTTATCGGCGGCGCTCCTCTTGCGGGCGCAAAGCGCCAGGCTGCCTATCTAGAGGCAGCATGCGATGTGGTAGGGCTCATGGTGCAGCAGGCGCTTTCTACCAGGGTGTTACCGCGTGTTTCGTACAGAGCGCTGACTTCTATAAAGCCCCTGCCGACTTGGTTGCTTTCGGTAGGCTTTGTTCAGACCAGTGCTGGCATCAGTAGCCCTGTGGATTAGTTTCACTCGAACTTATTTTCTTGCAATAGGCGCGACCAACGGTCTCTCAGCCTGTGGAATGAAAAATGCATGTATGCATGTATGTATGTATGTATGCATGCATGAATGTATGTATGTATGTATGTATGTATGTATGTATGTATGTATGTATGTACATGTGTAGCACTGTCTCTGTCTTTGTGCGTGCATTACCGGCTATCATCGCAGTCGTCGCGGTTTTCGCTGCATTGATGGTTCGTCGTGGTAGTCCCACGATCCCCAGGATGGAAGCTTGTCATGGTACCAAGCCGGAAAATGCATTTAGTACACTGACAGCAACAAATTAGCCTTTTTAATCTCAGCAAGTAGTGACAGTTACACGAATAACAGCTGTAGCAATGCAGGATAACGCAGGAAAGTAGAACGATGAGGAGAAACTCGCCATAATAGTTAGAACATTGCGGAGGCAGCAACGTTGCGAGTGGTCATGAAAATGATAGTTCCGATGGTGATACCGGGCATAGTAAATAAAGTCTTGCGTAAAGTACTACTAGGACTGCGAGGACCCAGTATTCAAAGTTAACAGCAACAGCAACGCCGTAAGAATTCCTGAGACCACCTCGACCGTCCCTGCCGTGTCCCAAATCAGTGGTTCTGCCGCAGTCGTCATGGGGAAATGTGAGTGAGCAGCCCCAGGCCCGCCGTCGGCAGGCCCAACGCAGAAGAACCAGATCTCCAGGTGTTGCCGCTGTTGACCCTTGGCGGGAAGTGTTTGAAACCTGTTCTGGCGGGAACCGGCTTTTTCGTGAGATGATCTGCGCTTGATTGACCGAGGAAGCAGTCCCTGCTCCATGCCCGCGTTCCGTCAGAGGCTTTACGGTTGCTCTAAGCAGAAGCAGTGCGAAGTAGTGCTGCCTGCTTCTTGCTCGGGGACGCAGAAGCTTTCTGAGCACCTCTGAGGATCTCTGAGGTCTCCTAGGCTGTGCACCCCCTGAAGCTCCTTCCTGGGAGTTCCACGGAGTAAGGTCGCTTCTCGCCGCCGGAAATCACGGGCCATTCTGGGCGAGGCTGGCCGGGCAGCTCGGGATCAGTGTCACCCGATTTTGAAGAGCGTGATTAGATAGTTTTCTCTTGTGAAGCTGCAGAAGGCCGTCCACAAGCAGTGTACCAGCTATCCGTCACGGCACGTTCTGGTTGCAACTTCTTGCAACATTGGTGTTGACAGGTCCGTGCTCGAAAAGCTTGTCTGATGCTCGGCACCTTCACATCACCCTTGCCTGGCAACTTCTAAGTGTCACTCCAAGGCTACTGAGCATTAAATGATGCTAGGATTGCAGCGATTCGGTCTGGTTGGCTAGCTGGCTCCACAACCGAATTCCTGACAGGTACCACGCAATATTGATTTTTGTTCCAGTCTGTGCCAGAATGATGAGCGCGGCAAGCAATGAGGTGTCTGTCCTGACGGGTCCCGTCACATCAGGGGCACCATTGACGGTGCGGCGCCTACAATCTGACTTACGGGCAGCTTCTCAGAACAGAGTTCTATGTGTGCATGCGTATATATACATACAAATATAAATAAATAAATAAATATATATATATATATATGTATACATATATATGTCTGCATTGATATATATATATATATATACTTTTATAGTTACTTAGTTTCTTAGTTATTTGTTTAACCTTTTACATGTATCGGTACGTGATGTTGATTGCCAGAAGGTTGACTTAGGTTTTAGTTGATCCTTCTGAAGATGAGAGAAACTCGGAGCCCGGCTTCAGGTTGTCCGAGAGGCGGTCTCTCTTGTGTCCAAGTTCTTCCTGCAGAATCTGCAGACACTGCAGAGGTCGGATTCTGATTGCCCGAAGGCTACCAAACCTGGAACTCTAGAATTCCCAGTGCTTGCAACATATCATCCTATTTGAGTGCGGCCCGAGCATCCCCAGAGCCCTAGAGACCGTTCTGTCACGTCAGAAGCAGCGGGCATTCTGGAGCAAGCAGGCACGAAAGCTTCGGGCAGCTGTGGTCACTACCTCAGCCTACGCTTCCGCGCTTGACCGAATGACCAGTGATGCTGCTTTGGGCTGTGAGAAATCCGAGGCTTATGGTGCTGAGACTGATGCTCCAGTTTATAAAGCGCGGTTCCGACGACCGCGATGCCGAGTTAGAGGCACCCCAAATTCTTCGCACCTGTCCAAGAGCTGTCCTTGGTCAAGTGCCACAGCAGATGCCGTAAGTGTTGCAAGAGAAGCTGCTGTGCTTTGGAATCTGCGGCTTGTTGTGCGGATCTTTGCTGCCCTGCGGCTTATCACACAAACACGGCGATGTCGCCAGGAAGTGTCCACCGAGAACCTCAAAAACCTGTTGGGCGTCCTTGCTGGTAGCTCAAAACGGTCTGGCATGGCAGCAATAAGTCTATGCCAACACGAGTGTGGCTCGTTTTGTACACGGCTCAGCCTCGGGACGCGACTTCAATCACCCGTTGGCTTGTATCCAGGTCAGCACTAGTGTCCTTGGCTTCGTTTCGCCGAAGGCTCGATTGTTCCAACACGGGTGTCATACCTCACCTACAGTGTCTATGGGCAGTGCCGACAGAGCCAGTTCAGATTATTGTAGAATGGGTAGGGTAAGGAAAACTGTGGTATAGTGTTGTCATTTAGCCTGGAAGTACGATCTCTGCGTCCGTACTGTCACAGGCGGCGCAGCCGAGCGACGCGGCCGCTCGACCGGTGTGGTGGCAGCCCTCTTACTGGGTGTGCAGTTTTAGAAAAGACAGAGTCTCAACGCATGCTGTGCGACCAGACAACTAACCATCCACAAGGCAGATGACCTGGGACTGCATCGAGGCCCTGCGGATGTCCTGGTTTCGGTTCGGTGCATAGGACCTCAGACTTGAGGCGAACTTGCTCGGAGAACCCGTCCGAATTGAGCTAGGCCTAAGTTGGAGCAGGGCTTCGGGCGAAGCTGGAGTTTTAAGCCGAAAACAAGAAGGACTGACTCATGGCGCCGTGACTGCAGAGGTGTTCATCCCGGGCTTTGGCGAGGACTTCAGCAGGCAGGGCATAGACTGCCTCTTTCGAGGTGTCGCCAACGAGGCTTCGAGTGGAGAGACCCAGGATTGCTTGGCATGGGGCTAGGGATCGGGCTAGGCGGGTTCGGGCATGGAGGTCGTAGGATCGGAAGAAGAGCTGCTGCCGGTGATCTCACGGGTTCAGCCTCGAAGGTCCGTGCTGGGCACTGGACCTGCCGAGGCCCACCATGGGTCCTGTGGACATGTGAGCGATGAAAGTTGTCCCATGGCTGGGTTGCAGCAGGTTCTCAGTCAGCGACATGCTCTCTTTCACCTGTGCCCGATGCGAGGAGTTAGGTTCACAGCGAGAGTGGGCGGATCTCGAAGCATCACACATGTCAAGGTCACTTCGGGTCCGGGTGCTTTTGACGTACATCCTCAGACTCTTGCACCACGAAAAATGGCACTGTCGTGATTGGTGCACAGTGCAACTGTTCTCGGCGTGTCACAGCTAGGCCTGCTCCATTCGTAGCCTCCAGCCATGTGCCGTTCAAAAGAGGCTTGGGAACATTTCATCTTCGTACCTTGCTTGCCGAAGTCAGTCACCAGGGCAGCCAAAAGAAGACTCTCGGCTTTCTCCGGGCCTTACTGTGTTTTCGTGTGCGTGTCCGCGGTTGTTTCTCAGGGCTTCTGGGCTGTGTGTCGGGGGACACGGTTGGTGCACTAAGGCGGGTTTCTGCAGTGCAGCACCATCTCTTGCCGCTCCACGGAGAAGTCCTCGTACACTTTCGAGGATGCTGCACTCGCCCTGGGCCTGACGGCCGGCCTTGGCGCAGCCGCCGCGAGCACGGCCTTAGCGCCGGGGGCTGCGCTGCTGAAGATGGCCATGATGGTCCCAACGCCGCCACCGCCATCACTCGCACCGCCAGCACCTCCACTTGCGGCTGCAACACAGGGCCGGACAAACGCCCTAATTCCAGCACAACCGCCGCCCGGGCCACCGCAGTTCAGCCTCCTTGATGCTTTGCTCCCGAACTTCAATACCGATACCTTCATCTGGCGGGTGTCAATGCTGCAGATCACGGAGTACATCGGCTCCCTCTTGCTCGGAAGCGCTTACGGGTCTCCGAAGCTTTGCTCGTTGTACCTGCTGGGCGCCTCCTGGGGCCCAGCCATTGCTCAGGGAGCAGTTTGGCGGCTGATGCTGCCGATGATGCTGCATGCAAATGCACTGCACATCTTCTTCAACCTCTTCTTCCAGATGCGCATCGGCTTTGGGATGGAGAAGCAATTCGGGCGGCGGAAGTTCTGCCTCCTCTACATGTTCTGTGGCTTCCTTGGCAACCTGATCTCCGTAGCTGTCGACCCAATGAAGCTGGCGGTGGGAGCGTCGACCAGTGGCTTCGGGCTTCTGGGAGTTTGGGCAGCAGAGGTTCTCTTGACATGGGACCTGCTGGGTGAGAGCCGTTCCAGGGTGTTCTTGTGGTTCGCGTTCATGGTTACAAGCTGCATCATGATGTCCACCATCTCTCCCAATGTGGATTTCGTTGGGCACTTCGCCGGGATGCTTGCTGGCTTCCTCCTTGCCATCATCCTTGCAGACATGCAGGAGGAGCATCAACCGGCATGGTACGACAAGGCCAAGATGACGGCCAAGAATATCACGGCGCTGATCGTCATCGCTTCGCTCGTTCGGGCGATCACCCTGGGCCCAGATGGGCCCATCCCCTACTGCGGGACCATCTTTCATCCGCGCCGCTTGCCCTTCTGAGCTGTGGCCAAAGCTAGGAGCATTGAGGAGGTCCACAGCAGTATCATGAATGTCAGACACCGATGCACGAGAAGTAGTTTCGCCAGGCAAATCCGGTTACACCAAAAGTAGCATTGGCAATCCTTGAAAAGTGCAGCGGTGTCCAATGAGGACGTCTTGCAACGAAATGTGAAGCACTTGCCTTGCACATTCCGCTCGTAGAAATAATGATACTGCATAAGTTTGCAGAGAAGCTGTAGGAAAGATCTTCTCGCTGTGCCTACGAGCTCAAGGCGTGCTGGCAATGGGCAGTGAGTTTGCCGCTAGAAGTGCCCATGTCCCAGCCTCACGGCAGCTAAAAAGGAAGCGTGGGGCAGAGAGTGCACCCAGCCGGATCCCATCATTCGCTTGCCTGTGTGCACGTTGCAGTGACTCCCATGCTCAGCCGCACGGCTCAACAGACTCCCATGCAGCGTGGCACGAAGGAGCGATCCTGCAAAGGGCCCATGGACGAATCCCAGCGCGGGATCGAAGGTCGCGTGAGGGAGATCGGGGGTTGAAAGGTAGGTGTCGCTCAGTGCTTTTGAGCGTCTTCGTCGGCAGGTCTCTTGCTCCAAGGCATTGTGCTGGTAAATATTGCAGAAATGCTTTCTCCAAGATGCGCTATGCAGTTGTCGCACTGGAGCCGCTCTGCTCGTCTTGCAGAGCTGATGGCTCTTTCCGCAGCGTCCATGTTTTCTGGGACCATGTGGACAGGGACAGCAAGGGGAATAAAGCTTCCTTCGCTTTAGGTCGCCTCAGCTGGGCAGCATCTGGATCAGCGACGGTTGTGTCAGCGGCAGCGACTCCTAGAGATGGAGGTGCAGAGCCAGCTATTGGCGAAGCTTCTGTCGGGTGGGAGCTCAACAAAGGATGAGTGCAAGAGAATCTGCAATGCCGCTGCGAGGCGTCAATGGGTGCAGCACGTGCGAGATCGTACGTAATGCCATATGAGCTCGTGCGTCCTAGAGTCCTAGAGGCATCTTCGGCGAGAGGAGAACATCGTGGCGCTTGCTGCTCCCGTGGTGGTGGTAGGCTCCCTCCGGGGTGAGCTGCAGGACCTCTTGACCATCTTCGAGATCTCTGGCCCTGTGCCCGAAACTAGCTATCTCTTCCTGGGCGACTACGCAGTCTCAGGTGTGGGTGCCAAGAGCAGGGGCTTTGAAGATGACGCAGAAATCTCAGGGTTTGATAGGAATGGCGGATCATGATCAGTCAATGGGCTTGCATCCAGGCCCGGATCCATGCGGCACACTGGTTCTGCTGCTGCTCCTGAAGGCACGCTTCCCTTCCCGGGTAACGCTGCTGCGTGGCCGGCACGAGCAGCGCCAGATGACGCAGGAAGGGGCCTGAGACTTGCTTGCCCTTCTGAAGCAAGCTTCCTCTTCGCTTGTGGGCCCATTGAAGTGCATCTTGTGCCACGCCAATGAAGCAGTTGTCTCTGGGAGCGCAGTCGGAGCAAACTTCATCCTTAACAACCGGAACAATGTGGGCTTGCTTCTGACTTGCTTGATTGAACAACTCATAAGCTGCGGTTAGGTGTACGGCCTTCACGACGCATGCATGCGTCAATTTCGCTCTGGCGGTGCCGAAGTTTGGGAAGCCTTCTGCCGCTTGTTTGTTGGTGTCATCATTAGTATTGTAGTTTCATCATTGTCTTCTTGCTACTCGGATTATGCTTCTGACCTAGACTCGACCCAATGAAGAAAGTGTTTATTTTCTACCATCGTTTTAGGTTTTTAGGGTGTTGGAGGCCCAGCTCGGAAAGCTTGTCATGGTAGTTTGTTCAGATGCCCATTATACAGTAGATATTATATATAGGTGAGATATATTATATGTTATGTATTATGCATGTTATTCTGTACTCCAGCAGAGGCCAATGCTTTGACCATATGCCGATCGCGGCTGTTGTGAACGAATCTGGGCCTGAAGCAGGTGGCATCGTCAGTTTCGTGTCTGTGTAAGCCTTGCTGCTACAACATGTATGCTGTATTAAAAACGGCAGAACTCGGTTGGTCATGGTCCAACAGCGATGTTCTTCCTGATTCACAGACACTGATGGCCATTCGTCTTTCAGGAAGTGCTTGTCCCACAGAGTGCCATCACAGCAGGGCAAACCTTCACCCATGTCCCGGTTTCAGTGGTCGGAGGTGTGGTTGGTTTGGACCAGAGGTAACTTCGAGCATGACATCGCGGCAGTTCACCAGTGTGAGTCGTCAACTGGATCGGAGTGACACTTTTGACACTTCTTGGGGCATTGGTCATAGCCTCCATGTGCACACCGGAATGTTGAACCTGCATTAAAACGCAACAAACAGCCGACACGATTAGCACTCAACTGACGTGTCAGTTGACTTGTACATGCTTATACTAAGCCTCTGCAGGCTTGTTGTGCAAGGCAGCAAGAGTAGAAACGGAAGTGCAACATCGCCTGCCGAAACAGCGAAGGCGTGCATTGCGGATGTGTGCCATTGCATTCGGTGATGGGTATGACGAAGCAGCTCGATGAAAGATGCAGTGACAAAATTTTTCACGAGCACATCGTCTTTTGCCGGTCAATCGCAGAAACTGACCGCGACCACGGGTGAGTTTGGACAACATCTTCTTCCAGGCGCGAGGCCATGCATCACTCCGCTGCAAGTCATGGACAAAGACGTGGAGTGCACACGCCATGTTGTTGCAGGCTTTGTTACATGCATCTCCTTGCTTGTGGAGGGATCCGCATCTCAACTGCTCCTGAAAAGAATTCGCACCACCTGATTGAGGAGAAAATCTTCTGCGTCCATTCCGGCCTGGCTCCTGAAGTGGAAACACTGGAGGGGTTTCGTCATCTCGATCGCCACCGGGACTACGGACACGAAGGCCTGTGCCATAGACTCATACCAGCGAAAAGCCTCCCGGAAGACTCTCGGGGTGCATGTGACAGCTTCACATCGAGGCCGCTTTGAACAACGCAAACGGTTGGACCTCCAGCCCTTCTCGCTAACCCTGCATGGAACCATTGTCCCATCAACCGTCAGAGCCGTGCTCGGGATATGTTGCACTACCTTGCAGTTGTTGGGCGCAAGCACGACTTCACGACTTTTGATGAATGGTGGCACGTGTGCGACGCAACTAATTGCGTCTGCTCAGAAGCAGGTCCCATTGCAGACATGCTCTGGTCTGACCCACTGGAGCATGTTGAAGGCCTGGGGGGAGGTTTGGACTTACCAGCAGTTGCCGCGCATTGTTGAAAAGAAACAGCTATCCACACGCCAGGTGTCGCTAGGTTCTAGATGGCTCGTTGCAGAAAGGGAGGAGTTTGATTGCACAGACCCAGGTCAGTGGACTGGTCAGTGGTGTCCCCTCATGCTTTAAGTACCTGTAGGGTCTGACATCTCTTGAGGATGTAGAGTTTCCAGTGCTTGGCAAGCTGGTTCCCGAGTTCCCGAGAAGCTCATCTCGCGTATCAGGCTGGGTTTTGGCGCCGAAGAGTTCTGGCTATTGGTTCGGCGAAGCCTGCGCCCTAGTGCCAGCTTTGCTTTCCGTTTTGGCCGGCTGTCTTTAGCACTGGAGCTTCAGTAGTCGGCCAGTGACCTCTTCAAGTGCCTTTGCAGACGCGGCTGCGTCAGCCTAGGACATCACGACCGAGTTTCTCAAGGCTAACAACCTGGAGCTGATGATCAGATCGAAGCAGCTGGTCGTGGACGGCTTCGCAGAGCCTTGTTGACAGGGATGGGCAGCTTGAACTTGTCTTTGTTTTTCACAGGCCGTCGGTTCGTGCAAGCTTCAGGCAGCGTTGCCAGGTTTCCGTGCTTCAGGTTGTTTCCCTCTGACGCTGTGAAGCTGAGCTGGCCATATAGAACCCCGGTGCATGTCGATCATCGAGTGGCCCCCAACTTCGGATCATTTGGGATCGGTTGGGGCTTACGAACTTGAACTTAAGGCTTGAAGACGATCAAGTCCCAGGCCTTCGTAGAGACCTCAGAGAATGGTCCTGAATTCTTGTAGCCTTCGATTTGAGGAGTTGCATGGGGGCCATTGCGTTACGGTCCCGTGGCAGCATCCCGGGCAGACTTTACTTTGTGTTTGCAACGGCAAACTTGCCAAAGTCCTGTTCCAAACAAAGATCTCTGTCACCTACCGAGACGAGACTGCAACGTTCACGGGACCCCGCTGCTTAAGGTGTTCTCGAGCTCGAATGCCACTTTCGGCAACCAGGCTGCTGTTCTTCACTTGGACGACGCTTGGCTGCACTTCTGCACGAAAGCCACTTTTCATGAGCTGCCCAGTTTCGTTCTGAGGAGGACTGCAATCGCACTGTCCAGACTTTCCGAGAAGCAAAGCAACCAGACAGTGAGCCCCGAAGCGCCGATGTCCCGGATCATTTTGCTCTTGTATAGGCTTTCTTGACGTCGGGATCTCAAGCGGAAGAATTAAATTAATTGGCCTGCTGGTGTTGTACAGTAAGCGCCTCGCCACATGGAAAAAGGCTCGTTTTGCCGAATTAGTATGCATGGTATCCTTTGAGGCGTCAGTGTGTGTGCGGGAGAGAGAGAGAGACGGAATGCCTGTCAGGTGCTTCCTACTCCAGGGAATGATGTCTGACCACCTGTGCCCTGAAATCTGCGGCCTCACACTTGTAAATAGGGCGTGCCAACCAAAATATTTAGATGAAATATGGATGCTATTAATGAATATCAATTTGTCAAAAACTTCTAATTGTGAGCATACATATGGGCTATCTAGATTAACATAATATAAATAGAATTCGATGAGGTGGTCGGATTCTCCTCGACTCTTTCGGGGGAAGTGATGAGTTTGGGGAATTTTTGAATTTATTATGAAAATATTTATATAGATATATATTTTTCAATATATTTCATCGCTAAGAAATTCATACGATTTTCTGTTCAGAGAAAAATAGAAAATATAAATAAAACAAAGAATATTGATTCTAGAAATATATTCCAAAAATTAAAATATATAATATTGAAGATGCTAGATTCGATTAAATTAGAATATTCATATTTGAAAGAACTTTGAATTTGGATATTTTTATTCTATGATATCTACTCTATAAAACGCTACGGCTAAATTAGCTCTATGCTGTGCAGCACGCTTTTCGGGGCGCTTAGGCTTCAAAATATTGGAGAAATTTACCGACTACGGCACTGGAATCGGTTCGGCCTACCTAGGACCCAAAATTTCCGGAAAATTTGGAAGCTCGGGCTGTAGCTTTAAGATGGTGGGGCTTCTTCGGTGGTCTCGGGCTAGGCCCAATGTCATCGCTTCTCTAAATTTTCAATAGTTTAGACACCGAAAATTTTCGGAAACTTTAGAGAATGAATGCAAGCTTCTAATATCTTATGTTCCAAATGCAGAATATATATTATAGCTATTTTGTAGTCTATTGGAGCATTGGGCCTCATCCATTTATATGGTTATTGATCACAGAGATTTTCTTATATAGCGTTATGGAGCAGCGCTTGTACGCGAAAATTCAGTGTCTGTCCGTCCGTCCGTTCGTCGGTCCATCCATCCGTCCATCCGTCCATCCGTCCATCCGTCCATCCGTCCATCCGTCCATCCATCCATCCGTCCATCCATCCATCCAGCCGTACAGGCATGCATGCAGCACGAACATGCCACAGACTTTTACAACGAGATGTCATGAGTTTAATGTAGGGCTCGAGATTAGATAGGAATAACCTCCCCTGAAGCCCCTTATAACCATAGCATGAAATACCCCAAGACCCTTTTCTAGCTTTTTTACGCCCCTAATTACACAACTACAGCATAACATACCCCAAGACCCTATCCTAGCTTGTTTTGAAGGCCCCGTCATGGGTGGCACCCTTACAAAACATCCCGAAAAAGGGAACCTAATTCAGAGAACTACACATAAACCCTAAACCCAAACCCCAAACCCTGGTAGAACCCTTAAAGGAACCCTTAGAGGGACCCTACTTGGAGGATCAGGGGAGTTAGTAAGTTAGGTTATAAGTACCCTGATTGGGGTTATAAGTAATTATTTGTATAGGTACCTCATTTTATAGCCCTCGTTACTTGGCTCCATGATCCTTCAAGCAACAGGGCTCCTAGAAGTATGGGAGTTTGCGACAATAATAAGGGGTACCTTATTTGGGGTCCTCCTAATAAGGATCCAAATACTTAGGGTACTATATACTATTTAGGGTGCTACATTAGGGTCCCTTATTTTCCGAAATCCCCGTATGATCTTCCGAGGCCACTATGCGGAGCCCTTTCGGCCGAAGAATAGTGGTCCTGAGCGAAGCCTATCGAGGCTTGGGCTAGGAATCGTTTCCAGCGCGGCACCCAGGTACCCCGAATCAGGAGTTTCGGGGTTTTTGGGGCTTATAGGGCATTATAGGGCTTATAGGGTTTAGGGGGTTTGGGGTTTAGGTGTTTAATGGCTCAGGGGCTTTGCCAGGAAGATATGGCTATGGCTAAGCTTTCGGTCCGGTTATGGTGTAGGGTCTGGGGTTCAGGGTTCTAGGATTCTCGGTTTGGATTTGTAAGGGTTTAGGGTTTAGGGTTTAGGCTTCAGGGTTCTAGGTTCTAGGATTCTCGGTTTGGATTTGTGAGGGTCCTTGAACCCAAGACTTGACGCAGCAGCATCATGAATATCGGGCCTATATAGAAACCCTTCCAGAACCCCCATCAAAACCCCGAATAAAGGGTAATGTGGAAGATCAGGGGACATAGTAAGTGAGACTTTTGTAGTACCTTCATTGGGGTCGTAAAATGTTATAAGTCTAGTTGCCTTGTTTATAACCCTAGTTCGAGTACACCCACTTTTTGTGTAAGGTATATTCCATGACTAAGGACCCTCTATGCTCTTCTTGAGAGACCCGACAAAGCCCCGTCGAGCCCCATGGTTTAAGGTCTCCTCCTTAGTTGGGGTATTGGGGTCTCGGGGACATGAATGATCCGAGGTCCTTCGCCCTTTGATAAGCAAGCGCCGTCGCCCTGCTTCGATCTTAGTTGGGGTCTTGGGGCTTCGTTTTGAAGAAGATTTATTTTTCCGGAACTCTATAGGGAACCCAGAATGAGGATGCCACCTGAATAGCAGGTTTTTCAAGGGCCCTTCACCTCGTGAACCCTCACCCCGGCAATCTCTGGCTGTGTAATCGTGTTCTCTTTCCTAAACCCTAGGCCCTAAACCCTTGCCTGTAAGCTTGCTGTGGGCAGGAAAGGGGACCCTAAACCCTAAACCCTAAACCCTAAACAATCTTGCAGCTGGAGGCTAGAGTTGAAGATGTGTTGTCATGCTTGCAGGCCCCTTCTATTCAAGAGGTCCCCTTCGAGGACTAAACCCTAAACCCTAAACCTATAACAATCATGCTTTGACGCGATACACCCAACAGTCCAAGAGGTTCTTCACCGCCTTATGGGTAGTTCTCTAAATTAGGGCCCCTTCCGGGTCCTTTTCATAAGGGTGCCGTACTATATTTGGGGACCTAAACAGGGACCCTAATTTAGAAAACTACCCTCATGTTTGTTTCTTCTGCTTTTTTGCGTCCTAGCAGGAGTGCGACTTCGTCAGCAGACCCTAAGCCCTCAACCCTTTCATCACCGGGAACCAGGGTTTAGGGCTTAGGGCCCTGAGCCCCCAACACCACCGTAAGTAGACCCAAAATCCTGCTACCCTAAAGCCCTAGGGGGTTTAGGTTGAAGGTATAGGGTTTAGGGTTTGGGGGGGGGGGGGGGGGGGGACGTGCCCTGGATGCTGAGTTACAAAGCGAGTGTTCCCTCGCCAAGACTGGGGGAGCAAGCTGGCGACTTGCTGGCAGTGATGGCTTGATACTGCCCCCACTCAGTAACTCTTGAATCATATTCCTAAAATTGATACTTAAGGCCCGTCGTAGTAACCTTCTTATGGAATCCTAGGTTAAAAATAGATATATAAAGGCCCTTAATAGTAGCTCTACTACAGACTCTTACTGCATGGGGACAGTACCCCAGGTTTTTGCCTGGCGGGTACCCCAGGCTCTAGGGTTGAGGGTATCAGGGTTGAGGGTATTCTTGGTTTCGGGTTTAGGGTTAAGAGTATAGGGTTAAGGATTTAGAGCTGCTAGGGTTGAGGGTTTGTAGGGTATAGGGTCTAGGGTTTAGCCCTTGAGGGTGTCTGTTTTCGGACGCTTGTACACCTTCAAGCGCTGAACCCGTCTAGGCTGCTGTGGCTCCATTATTTCTTCGTAAAGCTGTAAGCTTGAGACCCTATTATAATCTCTAAGCCCCAAGCTTTGAAGCCTACATCCCAAACCTATAAACCCTAAACCCTAATTCTTGGCCGGAGCTCCTGAAATAAGCCGAGCCTTCGGACTTTTCGAAGGACGCCGGGGCGGCGTCGCAACTCAACGGATCATCTCTGGAAGAACTGGTGGCCGCAGGCCTTTGTTCTGGATTTCAGGGCTTGAGGTTTATAGGGTTTAGCGTAGCGCTTAGGGCTTAGGATTTCTGGATGTGGCGTTGTGGGTTTAGGGTTTAGGGTTTAGGGTTTAAGGCTTAGTGCTTCAAGTCTAGAGTTAAGGGTTAAGTCTGCTCTCGGAAAAATTGCGGGAGTTGAGTTCGCTGCTTGGTGACCACTGGTATGTAGTTTCCGGGGGACTCAGCAAGTAAGGTTATAAAACTGTTAACTGCATGCATTGGAAATATTATTAGGGGCCTTAATAATTAGAATAGGGCTTGGGGGGCACATTATACCATTTTTTACAATAAGGAGCCCCGTAAATAGTATTGGTAATTATTCAGGCCCGCCTGGTATCTCATTTACAATCCTATTTACAACCAAATCCCGCGTACTTGTCAATGTTTTGCACTTTCTGAAGGTGTGAATGATGCTACTGCCGAGAAGGCAAGGACTAGAAGCTAGGAGTCAGCAGAGTTGGGAGGTTACACATGAAACCGAGGTTATATATGAAACCCTACACCCTATACCCTGAACCCCATAAACCCTAAATCCTAAGCCCTAAACCCGAAACCCTGAACCCTGAACCCTGAACCCTGAACCCTGAACCCTAAACCCTGAACCCTAAACCCTGAACCCTAAACCCTAGACGAGCCTCTAACGGGTCCGAGGTCCCTAAACCCATAACCCAAACGAGCTTCCAGAGGCAGACCGGTGATGCTGACGGGAAAAGGGGGCTCAAGCCAAAACGCCCTGACCCCTCAACCCCAGTTCGGGTACAAGGCTTGGGGGTTTAGGGGTTTAGGGGTTTAGGGTTTAGGGTTTAGGTAAACGCCCTGACCCCGCAACCCCAAACCCAAGACTCTGGCAGGACGAATCTCCATCGAGGAGTACCGTGCACGAGTGCTCTCTGAAATGCAGGTCCCAAAGGGAGCTTCTGCCGACGAGAAAAGATGAATTCATGTAGGAGGTCTGGCTGGCCGGCAGGGGTGGTCACTGCCGTGCCAGCAGTCTGAACGATTTGGGATGTAGGAACATAGACAAACACATCCGGCATGCGGGGCATAACCTGGAGGTTCTCAATCGTTAGTCTTACTCCTCCCTTATGGTCCTTATTGGAAGTAGACTAGAATCCTAAACCCTAAAACCCTAGTCTATTCATGTGTGAGGAGGCCCCTACGTTAGATGGTGTGCAGTCCTGCATCTCAAACTCGCTGTGTAGTTCGTGCTGCCAAGGCCATGCCATGAACTAGTTAGTGCATATACTGGCTGTGCTCTTCTCGTTTCGAATCCCCACTTTGCCAGAGGCTCTTTGTAATATAGGGGCTTTAATAATTTGAATAGGGTCTTAGGGTAAAGTATGCTGTAAGTTTCACCTCAAATCCTAAACCCTACCAAACCCTAGACCCTAAACCCTAAACCCTAAGGATCTGTAGGAAATGTCAGCTGGCAGCAGGCCATGTCTTGTCCGATGCACCATGTTCCAGACGCGTGGGCTCGCAGAAGCACTGCAGCTCCGGACGTCGTTCGGGTTTAGGGTTTAGGGCTTAGGGCTTAGGGTTTAGGGTTTAGGGTTTAGGGTTTAGGGTTTAGGGTTCCCCAGTAGTACCCTTTTGCCCTTTTTATTTTTGGGCTTCCTTAGTAGAACCAAATACTGGGCAAAAGTGTTCCCCCCATTATTAAAGGGCCTCTGCGGAAGCTAGCCAAAGATTGCGCACAAAGTTGTTGCGCGTTCAGACCTTCACTGCCAGCCTGATTCACTTCCACGTTCAAAAAGGGGAAGGCTTCCCCAGACCCCCAAAAGGATCTAAAAAATAGATCCCCTAAATAGGGACCCTAACTGCTAAAAGGTACTTTATAGGAACCCCCTTAGGGGATAGATCCTTTTGGGGGTCTGGGTCGAGGTTCAATCGAGCCATTGGTCCCAAGCGATGTGTGAAAGATAGTTGTGCAGCAGCTCGTGAATTCGCCGTGCTGCGCTCGCAGTTTTGCCTGAGATCAAGTGGCTGACATGGCTATGGATTCCAACGGTTTAGGGTTTAGGCCCACTTTAGGGTTTAGGGTTATTTAGGACCCAAGACTGGGCACTTCAAACTGGGGAGTTTAAAAGAAGGTGTATCTCATTTAAGTGCACTGTCAAAAAGGACCCTGCTGTTTAGGGTCTTGGGTCCTTCGTTAGAGAAACTCCCATATGAAACATCCTTCGTTCCGGAAACTTAGGGCTTAGGGGTTTAGGGTTTAGGATCCGGAAATGGCAATGATGCTGCCGTGCCATGGATGGTCTGCGGGACATGCATCCATTGCCGGGAGCTCAGGGGTGCAGGGCTGCAAATTGCAGTTTCCCAGGAGCTTATCCAAAACCTCAACGGTGGACTACTGGTTACGAGGACGCCTTTATAATTTATAAGGTGCCCCGAATCTTAACGAACGGCCCATTTCGGCCGAGGGCATGCGCTGATAGTTGTCAGTATGCTTGGAGATCTGGTTTGGGGTATGACCTGCACAACCGTTGCGATTTGATGCTTCATCCCACATGCGTTTTAGATGAGCCTAAACCCTAAACCCTAGAAACCAAACTGCTCCGGAAGGCACGTCATCCAGAGAATCGCAGGAGATGTTCCTACAGCCCCAGCTCGACAGTGACAGCCAGCCAAAACCAGTCCTGCAATGCGCCTGGAATCGTAGAATCCTTCGGAGAGACCCATGGGGCTTTGGGTTTAGGGTTTTACGGTTTTAGGGTTGAGGGTTGAGGGGTTTAGGGCGCCATTCTCATCACGAGCCATGGTGAAAGACATCTTTGGCAGAGATCGCTTCCACTGCACGGAGCCTGGCTGTTCCTGCCGGCGCCTTACTTGGGTTCCTTGAAAGAGCTCCGAGAAGAAAGGGCTTAACCTTAAATACTAAACCCTGGACCCTACAGCCTAAACCCCTAATTGAAGCCGCAGACCCCAACCCTGGACCCGAAATGAGCATCCGTCAAGACTTCGGCAGTTGTAGCTAAGCCGAGGGTGACCGTGGAATGCCGGATCTTGCCAATTTCCTTGGAAAGCGATAGGACCCATATTATGGGACCCTAAACCCTAAACCCTATAAGAAAGG
>CAJNDV010033666.1:22250-33757 GCA_905221635.1 Symbiodinium sp. CCMP2456 | reverse complement strand
GGGGGGGTAGCATATGTATATATATATATATATATATATCCTGCAGGATGTTTCCCAACCGGCTTTCGATCGCAAGGCTCCCAGGATAAAGTAGGTATCCGAAAAGCGAAATGCTTGCCTATGGCAATCGCCCTAGGCCCTGCAACCCGAAACTCAAACCCTGAACCCCGAAATTGAAGTCTGGAGCTTAAACTCTAAGCCTAGCATGTGAACTGTAGCCTTAACCCTAAGCCCTAAATCCTAAAGCTTAAACCCTAAACCCTAAATCCAATGCCCAAACCCTAAAACCTAAAACCTAAACCCTAAATCCTAAACCGTAATCCCCAAACCCTAGAACCTAAACCCTAAACCCACCACCCAAAGCCCAATCCCCAAACCCTGAAGCCTAAAGCCGTTGCCCAATGGAGCGCTGTCCAGATTCGGTTACTGCAACAGAGTGCTCCGGATCCAAGCAGCGTTTGTCTTCTTTTCGGTGATTGTTTTTCTGAACCAGTCAACTTGTTTAAGGCTTAAGGGTTTAATGTTTAGGGTTTAGGGCTGCAGGGTTTAGGGTGCACCAGACACAAGAAGCACAGAGGAACCAGATCAGATGAGCAGCGATCAGCCGCACCGGCACCAGCACCAGCACCAGCACAGACACACACTCTTTCCTGGGTTAGTCTTCTGAGGTACGCAGCTTTATCTGATTTTTTCAGTGCTGCCGGGGGCGTTGCTGGCACATGGAAGAATGCCAGCGGTTGGTTGCAAGGCCCTCCCTGCCAGCCGGGAAAGATGGAGAGCTCATGGCATGGTGTTGCCTGCAAGGACTGCCAGGTGGTCGCTATCTTCGTGGGACTCAACCGGCTGACAGGGCATATTTCGAATTCCCTGAATAACTTGACCCGCCTCTGGGATCTGGACCTTTATCAGAATGAGTTGACAGGCCCACTGCCGCAGCAGCCCCCTCAAGGTTCAGGTGGCGAGGGCGTTCACGTGAACTTGGGGGAAAACCGACTGTCGGGGCCGCTTCCAGCAGCTTGGGCCCAGTCGCCGGAACTGGTGACGTTGAGAATCTACAACAACAGCTTCTCAGGGCCGATTCCGTCAGACTGGAGGCAAAGCAAGCGTCTTGAATATTTAGATTTGAGGAGCAACTCTTTCGTGGGCGGATTGCCGATATTGCTGCCTCCGAGCATCCGGAATCTATATTTGCAGGATAACAGCTTCCACGGACGGCTTCCTGATCAGTGGGCCCCCTTGCCGCTTCGGAACATCCTTCTAGGCAACAACCGCATCACTGGACCCCTACGGAGTTCATGGGGTGAGATGCCCTCGCTGGAAGCATTTGCAGCACAGGGCAATCAGCTTGCGATGGGCTCAGATTGGGACATGGCCTAGGGCACCATATCCCCCAGAAGACAGACTTCAAAAAGCAGGCTTCTAGATACCAGAGCTGCATCAACATCGTGGGTTGTGTGTGCTTGCTGATCGAGTCACTGGCACTGAAGTAAGTGCTGGATTCAGCAACATGCGCATCTTATCCTGCGTGCACCATGCACCATGGAAAACGCCCCCATGCTCCGGCACGGGTTATCACCATCCAGCTTTCTCGTGCCTTGTTTTTTGGAGGATCTTCTGTGTGCCCCCTCGTTTTTCCCTTTATTCATTCCTCCACCAGTCCTGGTCCGAAGTTATCTTTTTCATCACCCCGGTGTGCCTGAGAAAGATGTGTGTGTGTGTGTGTGTGTGCAGTTATGCACAGATAGTTCTGTGGGGATCCAAGGGGAGGGAGCTAGCCCTAACCCAGGTCAGCATCGTGAGGAAGGCAGCTGATGCGATAGCAGACCCCAGAGACTTCCCTTGTAGTGCAGTGCCGATTCAATTCACCAGCGGCCAAACTGGAGTGTGTTCAGTTGCTACGCTTTCACAGTTTCGGCTTGAGGCGATGAGGACCTTGACCAAAGGTTTAGAGCCCGGAGTCTGGGCTTTTAGGGTTTTGGGTTAGGGTTTCGGGTTTGGAGTTTTGTTTTGCACATTTCCCCCCGAACCAACTCGCAGGCTGGCGCACAGCGCAGACTTTCAATGGACTGATCGTTCTTAGTCAGAAACGATCAAAAGAAAGCACGCAGCCGAAGGTGGCGGCATCCAGTAGGAAGGACTCTTTCAAGACAGACCCTTGGGTTTACTGTAGGAGGTGTTGAGGGAGGCATCCGCAGTTGATCGCAGCTCAGAAGATGGAGCCAACGCACCGGCTGTGTGTGGCTTTTGCTCTTCTGATCCTGTTCTTACGGCTCTTTGTTTGGATTGCTTGACTGTTGAAGCCATTTCACTGCCGTTGGAAGACTGAGGTGGGTGATGTGACTGATGTCTTGGAGAAGTACAGAAATCTTACACAGCTGCGAGTGCTCCTCCTACACAACAACCAGTTGTCTGGGTGTATAAAGCGGCTACCCCCCTCCTTGTACGAGTCATCTCGGCCACTCCGCCCGGATGCACAGGTGCTCCTCTTTGGAAACCATTTCTCTTGCAAGCTACCGACACCTCCGCATAACGCGACGAACATCACGGCTTTCGTCCTTCCTGGCAATCGCTTCTCCCTGCCTTCAGATCCTTTTGGCTGGTACACTTTGGAGGCCAAGTCTCCCTTGGCTGAACATGGATGGACGAAGACCATGATCTTTGTAGCCACCCTGCTGGTGCTACTTGCTGTGGTGCAGACTGCCTTGTGGGCTTGGCATTGGTATGCCCGCAGACTTGGGTTCCAGGCCAGATCAGCCACTTCGCGACAGCTTCAAGCAATCGGTTTCTTCTGTTGAATGGAGCCCTGTTGTAGACGGTGTAGAAACTACAGTAACAGCACCAGAGTCGTCACAGGTCAGGCACGTGTTCGGAAGTGTCCCTTTCTACGTTCACACATTCTTCCTCCTGGACGCAATCGCCATGATTCTGTGCATGTTGTTGTGGCCGCAGCTGAATCTGTATACGTGCCCGCCTGTTTTAGAATCATGGTCTGCAGCCAACCTCAATCCCTTGAGCTCTTCTGTTGTGCCTTATGCTATTCTGAGCTCTTTGCTTGGCTTCTCTTCTGGTCGAGCTCTGAGATATGGCCTCCGGCTTCGCCAGATGTGCCAGTTCGAGCGTGGGACTGCTTTGGATCGCAGATCTGTCCAAACAATTCTCATACTGATGCTGATTTCTGTGCTGTTGCATTCTGTCTTTGCTCTTGTGAAGTCGATCCCTGAGGAGAACACATTAGGCATCACGCGAAGCATAAGTGACACAGCTGGATGGCTGATACCAGTCATGTCCGTCGCCAACCGAGAGGTAACTACACGTGTAATGGCCCGGCGCTTGCCAGATCATGGAGTGCTCCAGAGTTCCCTGTTGCTGGCGTCCACGTTAAGTTGGGTCGCGCCACTTATGGTAAGTGGGCTGCTGAACGATCAATGCATTGGTGCTTGGCGTTGGTTTTGGGAATTGTGCGATATCCGAAATGCTGCCAAGCTTGAGTTCAAGGCCAATGGCGTACTGGTCGCGAATAGAGATGACTTCTGCACGGTTCCTGCTGAATCCCATGGCTTCTTTTGCATGCAGTCAATGGCAGAATTGGCTCTTCAGTTGCTGCTACCCAAGATGGTTTATGACGCATGTTTTCAGATAGCCCAGCTGTTGTACCCAAACTGGAAGAACCATGCTTCCCGATGCCTTGCCCGTGTTTGTCGACGATGTCACGAGGCTGGGATGTGCACAGGTTCGATGCCTGCCAAGCCTGC
This sequence comes from Symbiodinium sp. CCMP2456, assembly GCA_905221635.1. NCBI lineage: Eukaryota > Dinophyceae > Suessiales > Symbiodiniaceae > Symbiodinium > Symbiodinium sp. CCMP2456. The sequence continues at coordinate 30,005 of CAJNDV010033666.1, read as the reverse complement.
GAACTGGGAGGTGAGGAAAGCGGCTCTGAAGATTCAGAGCGCGTTGCAGCAAGCCATCCTCTTTGGGCCTTTTATTCCAGTCATCTATCTCGCGTGCTTTCTGAACACGGGCGCCCACTTGCTCAGAATGAAGGGCTTCCCAATGGAAACTTCCGAGAACGCAAGAAGCTTGGACCTAGCGCTTGAAGAAATGAGCTCGTCGCAAGCGACGGAAGCTTCGCAAGAATCGCCTGAGGCGACGTTTCACGAATTCATGGGAAGCCAGTTCTCATTTCTAGTGCTGCTCCGCTTTGTCGTTGCATTTTTCTTTTGCTCCGCGATGAAAGGGCCCTGGGGTGCTCTTTCCTTTGTAGCTGGCTGTGCTTTGAATCTGGTTTCGTTTTGTCCACCATGCAGGCGTCAAAGATGTCAAGCAGACAGACCAGTGCAACCCAGCACCTAATCAGACAGGGCTTCTGGCCTGTCCTGAGCTGCATCGCCGATTCCCTGAAGGAGGGTATGTGTGGCTTGGTTCTGTTTGGGTTTAGCGCGAGCCCACTGACACGGAAAAAGAGTGCCTTTGACTTTTTTATCATTGAATCAAGTGGCAGGGGTCAAGCTTGCAGGTCTGGGAGGAAGTTCTTTCATGTTCAAGGGTGCATCTTGAGAGCAACTCTCCCCACTCTTGAGAGTCACTCTCGGACTGATGATGGTGGGAACCTGGCGAGATGCTTCAGTAGCACGCTGTATGGCCCTCTTGGACTTTATGCCAGAGCAGGGGGTATGTGCCTTGCATCGTCTTTGAGAGAACTTGTTTGATCATCTGAGCATCTGGCTAACTGCTTGGAGGTTTCTGTGACTCTTATAAGTGCGACTCCCGACGACGCGCCATGGCGAGGATTGTGAGGATGGTGGCTCTGTGTGCCACGTTCGTGGCCAGTAGCGCGCAAAGCTGTGGAGAGCGTTTGCCGGGTATCTACCGTTCCTGTGCCTATGAGTGTGCGCCGTACGAAGGCCCAACACCTTCGGAGTGCTGCGACAAATGCCGCAGCAACACTGATTGCTTGGGGATTTGCATTGCAAAGGTCCCTGGTGTTGGCTCGTATCCTGGTGGCCAGGGAGACATCGTGGATGGCCCTGGCCACTGTGTGGTTGAGAATGGCGTCAACAGCTCCGACGATGACGATTGCCATATGCCACTCTCCGAACTTGAATTGCAGAATGGCCAGCTCATCTACACCCGGGGTAGGAGCAACGACTTGGGCCGACCTGGTCGCTGCTCCGCTGATCCCTACTTCCGCGTGGCCGGGAAGGAGCTCGTGATGTCAGGGGGACGCTCGGTCTCCTCGGTGGGGGATTGTTGTGATCTCTGCGCTTCCACTCCAGGCTGCGGAGGCTGGACGGTGGAGATGGCCCAGTCACCGTGGCAGTGCCGGCTTTTTGAGGCGGACTTCCGTAGAGAACCCTGCCACAAGTGCTACTCCGGGCTCAAGGCGTTTGCTGTGCAAGTCTGAGACTCTGCCGCTACCCTCAAGCCTATAGGAATGGGGCAAGCCTTGAAATCATCGCCTTCTTATTTGTTCTTGGGCGCTGAGTAAGTAGCCTTTAACCTTTTGGGGCTTATATATACCTAGGGCTAGGGTACTCAGCCCCTAAGTTTTCATGATGTTCGGCAGTCAGATGTGCGTTTGCCCCTGTTATTTTTCTGTATCGAGGCTAGTGTGCTCAGGCCGTCGACTGCTCTGAGTTAGCCATGCTAGCTTCTAGACAGACACACTTCGAGTCTGCGAGGGGTAGACAACAGTGTCCATCACTGCATGCAGTCTTCATATCTTGTCGCTGTTGGTAGTAACCCTAAACCCTAAACCCTAAACTCTAAACCCTAAACCCTAAACCCTAAACCCTAAAGAGGGGTGTTGCGGACGCTCCAGTTCCACCTCTTTCCACAACTTTCGGCTCGGGCTCCGAAGAGCTCCAACAAAAAGGAGCTCCGGGCTTTCCCCCCAGGGGTGCCGCCACGCGCGTCGGGGGTGCCGGGACCCCAGGGAAGGACGGAGTGAGCGTTTCCGAGAAAGTTGGGATATGGGAGTTCCAGAAATTTAGGGTACCTTATTTTGGGGTCCTTATAATAGGGATCCTTTTATTTAGGGTACTATATTAGGGTCCCCTATTTTCGGAAACCCCCATATGCTACCGAGGACCGGTGACTTTTTAAGCTTGTTTCGTTTCGGCTTCATTCTTCTGGGAGACCTTTCACTGCAAGGCAGTTCACCGGACCTGTGGTGATCAACAGCTGCGTGATGATCACGGGGCATCATCCAAGAGAGTGGGTAGGCTGCTGCACTGCATTGCACTGCCGCGGCCGCGGCTGCTGCTGCTGCTCTTCATCTTGACGTCATCTTGAGGATGTTTCCAATCGTTTTGTGGCCATCGAGCTGCTGATACTTGCTGATGCTGATGCTGTGGAAGGTGATGATGACGGTGATGGTGATGATCATGTGGGCTTAGCATGTATCCTGGGGCTGCAGGGATGCTTGTGGTCGTGGAGGACGGTGAGAGACGAAGATGCTCAGGAGAATGAGCGACGATGGGCAGCACACGTGCGACTGTTGTGAAGATCACAACTCAGATGACGAGGAAGATCGTGACCGGGATGAGAATGGCGACCATCTGAGGATGCTTGTGGGCATGGTCACGACGTTGGTGATGGCGACGAAAAAGAAGATGATGACGACGATGTTGATGTTGATGTTGAGGTGGTGGTGATGCTGGTGGTGGTAGTTGTCGTTGCCTTTGCATTTTTATTTGCATTTGCTGTTGCTTTTGTTGTTGTTGCTGCTGCTGAGTGCTGCTGCTGTTGCTGCTTGCAGTGGTGGCAGGGGTGATAAAGGTTCTTGGAGATTGTGTCGACGATGCTGATGCTGCTGTCAAATTTCTGACAATCATTCCCGTGACTTTTTTGGCAGTGTCGGGCCGCTCAGCAGCTTAAAACATACAGCTTGAACAGGGAGCCAGAGCTGCTAGGGTTCGCTCTTCAGGCTGCCCCATGGAGGGCGGCGAGCTCTCAGTGCCGGCCTCGCTGATCCGGAAGCATCGTCTCGCCTTGTAAGACCCAGACCCTCCAATACCCCTTAATTAAGGAATATACTACCTTAAATCATATTAGGGATCCTATTATAATTTAAGGTATATTCCTTAATTAAGGTGTACTGAAGTCTCTGGAGACATCCTGCTTTGTCGATCGTTGAGATCCTCCTAAACATCATCGCCAGCTCCAGAGCCCTGAATCATGACCTTTGTGTTGGGACAAGGAACGATAATCTCGTCGGGTACGGTCTTCGTTGTGCGTGGTACCGAGACAGCGACGGTCTCCAAGGTGGCGCGATCCGGCAACCTTGGAGCCCGCTATGGCGCTGTGACCACGTCCACGTGCCTGTTGCAAATGCAGCTACTTACAGTTCCATTCGTCCGAATAGACAGCGTAATATGAAGGGCAGCGCGAAGAGAACATCGAGCCTGCATTCTTTCTGATGCTCGACGTGTGATCGCGTCTTCCCTGGCTGCTTCCAGCATTCAAGGCATTAGAAGGCATCAGCAGAAGATTGTGCAAGGTCTGTGTGCACGCTGGCAGCGGCTTAAGTTTGGCTTAAACAGCGCAAAGGAGCAAGCATGAGGGCAGGCAGAGAGAGACAGTTTTTGAGAACAGACGGTCCCAGCAACACGTTTGCATGCATCATGGTGGCAGTAGGGGTGCGCACCCAAATGCTTCTTTCTGCCTCATCTGTTTGAATAACCTGCAGCAACACCAAGTTTAAGTGCCCAGTCCACATAGTTCGCACCACAACCATTGATGGACCCATAGCAGACTTTGCAGGCCAATGGGCGATTCCAAATCATGGCAATCCCGAACCAATACAGCTGGGTAGCAATGGGACTAATGTTGTGTTCATTCCCTAAACCCTAAACCCTAAACCCTAAACCCTAAACCCTAAACCCTAAACCTCTTGTGTTCATTAGAGGAATTCATAGACGCCGCCCCCGTGGTTTTGCAGAACCCTGAAGAACCCGCGGCATGGGACTCTGCGGTGCGGGGTGTTGAAATGTGCAGCTGGAAGACCGCACCCAAGGAATAGGGTTTAGGGTTTAAGGTTTAGGGTTTAGGGTTTAGGGTTTAGGCACGGAGAACATGCATAGCTATGCCTGGGAATGTGATCGGTTTATGTTTGAGTCGCCCGTCTTGCTGCTGCTGTTACTGCTGCTGCAGTTGTTGTTTATTGGCTTTGCGTTTGCCATTGATTTGGTATACCATGTCAACTTGTGATCGTTCCTCTCCGCACGGTAGTTCTGGCTTAAGACACCGCACCAGGAAGAGGTGGATTGGGCCAGGTGAGCGGCTTTCTAGCTGAGACAAGAGCTTTCAACCAGTAGTATCAATCACTTGCAACATCCGTGGTCAGGTCAACCCTCTCACGTGGTGAGTCCAGAAAGAACATGAGCTCCGTAAAGATGTTGCTTCCTCCTGATCAGGGAACATGCCGAGTTTGTGATCAGCGAAACGATCCGGGCGGTCAGAAACAACTTCGAACAGCTCGTAGCTATTGCTGTACCCAAATCTTCTTCGCCAGGTTTTTACAAGGTAGTCGAAACGGGGAGCTGCAAGTACTCGCATAGGAGGTCCGCTGCCGACATCGCAAAGGGTTTAAGCTAAATCAGGACACGCTTCTTCAACTCTTCGACGAACCACCCTAAACCCAAAACCCCTAAACGCTAAACCCTAAACCCAAAACACAAACCCCTAAACCCTAAACCCCTAAACCCTAAACCCTAAACCCTAACATCCTAAACATTCCTAAACCCTAATTATTGAGCTCGAGCATGGGAGAGGTGCATTGGTGCCCTTGATCGTGGTGAGGCCTTGGGCTTGCCTTTGCTTTCGCTTCCTGTGTCGATGATCTATGGTTTAGGGTTTAGGGGTTTGGGTTTAGGGTTTTGGGTTCAGGGTTTCGAGTTTAGGGTTTAGGGTTTAGGGGTTTTGGGTTTTGGGCTTGGGGTTTAGGGTTGATGACTTGCTGGCAGGAAGGGTGCTTGCAATCCATGTTTGAGCCGCCACTAGCCTTTTTGGCTCAAGATGCAGTTACTTGGGAAACCCTTCCATCATATATCCATGTTGGGTCATGTCGCATTTGGCCGTGATCCTCGCGTTGACTGGCACTGCGGCCGTTCGCCACTCGGATCTCGACCCTGATTCTCTTGCGACGCTCGGTTGAAATATAGCCCTAAACCCTAAACCCTAAACCCTACACCCTAAACCCTAAATACTTCGGAGGCCGCAGAAGGTGGGATGAAGGTAGGTAGGATTAAGGATCCCTTATATGTTTAGGGTTGAGGGTTTAGGGTTTAGGGTTTAGGGTTTAGGGTTTAGGGTTTATAAGGACTATTATTTGGGAATATCCGGCCTACCTTCATCCCACCTTTTCAGGCTTCCGAAATACTCGCCACCACTATTTGGCGAGTTCGTCATTATAACTCTTCGTGGGTTTTGCTCTCGAATCCTATTATAATTAAGGCCCTCATACCAGCCCCGAGCCCGAAATCCAAATTAAACCCTGAACGCCTACAGGCCTAAACCCTAAACCCTAAACCCTAAACCCTAAACCCTAAACCCTAAACCCCTAAACACTAAACCTCAACCCTTTAGTCCGGCACCCCTACAAACCCAAATCGAACCCTTAGTGTAACCCTTCTTATAACCCGTCTAGGAGCCTAAAAGGCAACCTTTGGAAGGAAGACCCCTAAGCCGCAAATGGAACCCTACCTGGGATCTTTCTCTATGGTAACCCTTTATGGTAACCCTTGCAGCATTCCTTGCAGGAGCCCTTATAGGGTTTCGGGTTTTAGGGGTTCAGGGCTTCTAAAAGCGCGGCCTTCAAAAGGAAGCCCGTAAACCCTGAACCCTAAACCCTAAACAACCCCACGCCTGCTCAGGAGCGCGGGCTGTGCGGAGACGTGCGTGTCGCCTTCCGGGCGGAGTCGCGGCCTTTGCTCAGACTAGGTAACTTTGAAGGGGTTCTAGGGTTTAGGGTATTGTAAGGGGTTTCGGGGTTCTATATAGGTTCCATTGAAGGGGTTCTGGGGTTTAGGGTATCAGAAGGGGTTTCGGGGTTCTATATAGGTTCCATTGAAGGGGTTCTAGGGTTTGTGGTATTATAAGGGGTTCCGGGGTTCTATATAGGTTCCATCGAAAGGATTCTAGGGTGTAGGGTATTAGAAGGGGTTCCGGGGTTCTATATAGGTTCCATCGAAGGGGTTCTGGGGTTTAGGGTATTATCAGGGGTTCCAGGGTTCTATATAGGTTCCATTGAGGGGGTTCCAGGGTTCAGGGTATTCTAAAGGGCTCCAAGGTTCTATATAGGTTGAATCAGGACTTTTAGCAGTAGAGTAGATCCATATATAATCCCAAACTTCCACCAGGATACTCGACAGCTAGGTTTGCTCCGAAGCTGAAGGACATTCCTTGGTTTGAGAAGTTTTGGAGTGTGTTGGGGAATGAAGTGAAGATACTCTTAAGATCTGAAAAGGTTTTCATGAGGATTTTTACAAGGCTTTCGGCATTTTCATGGCCATTCAAAAGCCAAGCATCTAACTTACTACCTATTCCTATTATTCCTAAACCCTACACCCTAAAAAGTTATAGTATCTACCCTCCTTATTCATCTTATAGGTGACTTAACTACTTAAGTTTATGGTGACCATTCATCTTATAGGTGACTTAAACACTTAAGTTCATGGTGACTTAAGAAGCCCAAAACCCTAAACTCTAAACCCTACACTCTAAACCCTAAACCCTAAACCCTAAGCCCTTAAAAAAGGAAAAAATCCTGTGGACCTGAACCCTAGGAGCGGCTTTTACGAGCTGAGGGGGGAGGCGTCCAGGAGCCCCTGGCTCAGTGAGACAAAGCCGCCTGGCTTCGGTTTTGGGGTTTTGGGGTTTTGGGGTTTGGGTTTAGGATTTAGGGTTTAGGGTTTAGAGTTTAGGGTTTAGGGTTTAGGGTTTTGGGTTTTTGGGGGTTTGGGTTTAGGGGGTTTTGGGGTTTTGGGGGTTTTGGGGTTTAGGGTTTTTGGGGTTTTGGGGTTTAGGGTTTAGGTTTTAGGGTCTAGGGTTTAAGGTCTAGGGCTGTGGGTCTAGGGTTTAGGGTTGAGGGTTGTGCTGCAGGCTTTTGACATGGGCTTCACTTTTCGTGGCGTTCGAGTTTAAGGTTAAGGGTAAAGTTTAGGGATCGCAAGCATCAGTGTTCTCATTTTTCTTGGAACTCTTCTGCCGGTATTTGGTTCCAGATGTTCACCCTAAACCCTAAACCCTCAACCCTACAGCTTCCTTTGCTTTGTTTTGCAAGCCGCCTAGAAGCAAAGGTCGTTTGTTAGCCCCAGCTGCGAAGCTCCTGGCGCCACGGCTAGCATCGTACCCTGGATCGATGCCGAGGACCCTTTAAAACCAAACCCTCAACTCCTGAACCCCTAGATCCTGAAGACTAAGTGGCCTTGAACCGGCGAGGGTTCAGGCTTTTTCTGAAACACCGGTCGTAGGTAGAGTTAACTCTTCCCCATAGGCGTCTTGCTTTTTGCCCTGCTTGTAAAAGGGTTTAGGAACCCTACACCCTAAACCCTAAACCCTGAACCCTAAACCCTAGACCCCTAAACCCTAAACCCCCAAACCCCAAAACCCTAAACCCAAACCCTGAAACCTAAACCCTCGACCCTGAACCCTAAACCCCTAAA